>PVIC010011396.1:0-41454 GCA_004025085.1 Thryonomys swinderianus | reverse complement strand
AAAGTTTGAATTATGGGTAATTTTTGTATTCATCACGGTTTTTCCACGTAGTTGACCCCATAATTATGAAATCTGACCAGACTCAGTTCCAGGAGCTGCAGTTAGCAAGTTAAACACCAGGAGAGATGACGGTTTTGACTTCCTGAAGGCTACAAAGCCAGAAATCCAGGACAGTTGGTGCTCGAATTCAGAGACAGGAAAGTACCCACATCCCAACTCAGCAGTCCTCAGTTATTAGAAATTCTGTCTCATCCAGGAGAGGGTCAGGCTTTTGATCCATCAAGCCTCTGACTGAAACACATCTGTCCTTTCGTGGAAAGGCAACCTGAATGGATCAATCTGTTAAAATACTAAACTAATGATGGTAATAAAAAAAGAGAAGCAAAGCTTATGTATTTAGGGAGTGGAAGGTTGTGGGGTGGGCAGGGGAACGGGAAAAATGAGAATTAAATTGTGTCATATACTGGTACAAATTCCACTATTGAGTGTGATCGTGATGTGTATATATACAATAAAGATAAAAATAAACTAAAAAAAAGAACCTATAGATGTAAATGAGTTATAGAATGTATGATAGTTTTTGTAAAATAGGAAATATCCAAAGGGAATTTGATGTGGGAATGTAATGAGGGGGAAGAATAAATATGACTTGGAAAGAAAATGAAAGACCATGTATATAAGGGGTGGGAGGTTGTGGGTGGGTAGAGTTGTGGGTAAAAATGAGAATTAACTTGTGACATATACTGGTACAATCTCCCCAATGTTGCGTGTGATTGTGAGCTATATATAAAATGTACCAATAAAGAATTCAATTAAAAAATACTAAGCTAATTCAAAATAACGTTGCAAAAGTATCCAGGATACTATTTGTCTAAATACCTGTAAATGCCCTGTGCAGCTGATGGATGAAGTTACCGTCACGGAGAGGAAATGGACAACCTCAGCTTAACTATAATATGCAACTGGAGAAAAACAGAACATAAAACACACTCAAGAGGAGCTGCTCGCCAGGCAAAGGCCATTCAGGTGGCCTAAGACTGTGAGGTGCTGGGCCAGACACCAGGTTCCTCACAGATATGTAATCAGCGATGCCAAGAAGGGGTAGCTATTCCCCAAAGGTAGAAGACACCACAACGTGTGGTTTATTTTTACTTTGTTGAGAATCTTGAGCAGTAGGCAACAGAAGAAGTCCTGATGAATAAACTTTCTCAGACACCAGAGCCTCACTTAAATATCTAACAAAATATTTGAGCAAAAAGTAATCTCATAGTGAAAAATATCTAAAGGAAACACATATAAAATCCATTATAGAACAAATATAAGTGTTAGAATAATTATATGTAATATATGTAAAAAGTACAGTAATGGAAAATGCATCTATAGGTAAACTAAATTCTAGAATGATAGATTGAAGAAGGAAAACACTAAATGTAGAAGAGATTTTACAAAGCAGAGAACATTTCATCTTGAGAGGATGTTTATAGTATTTTGATTCAAATAATTGTAATAATAATTTTAAAAATGCAACCCTAGAGTCTTTATAATAAAAGTTCTGAACATAAAAATGAAGAAATTTTATTGAAAATTTCAGAAAGGATGTTGATAGAATAACCTATAAAGAATTAGAAGTCATTTCACATCAAATACCTTACTGGCATCACTGGATGGTAGAAAACAGAAAACAAAGGATGTTAAGAATAAAGATATACTAGGAAACTCTTAAAATTGGTGAAATGCAAAGTAATTAAGCTGTAACTCACACACACAGAACTGGAAGTGGCTGTCTTCCTGTCTCCCACGGTATGTGCGTCACAGAACCCCGCTCCGTCTTTGCCTGTTGGTCTGTGGTAGTTTTTCCCAAGAGACTCTTGGTGTAGCCAAATATGTCAGTCATTCGATGAGTTGGAAAATGTACTCTATGATTGAAGTGTTACTGAGTTCCTGTGTCTGAAAACCTAAATGCGTATTCCACGCAGCTTTGTCGAACAGAACGGACACTTTTGAGCTTTATCTGCTAGATTACCCAATTACAGAAGAGGAACTAATAAAAATAAAGTCCCTAAAATTCAATATTTGGGTATATTGTTTAGGAATTTGACAGATAAATATGAGGAAGTAGGAAGTGTGGCTTTGGACATGTTCTTGCTCTGGAGATTATTTGGGTTCTAAGTTTGGTCACTGTTTGTTCATGTGTGAGCCACTTGTATTTACAACTTACAATTGTAAATGCTAGTAGGACTTGACTGCCATAGATTGGCCAAGTACAGTATTAGAGAGTAAGCTGTGGTAGGCACTTCATTCTACTAAAGTTTGGGTGTGATTATATCTTGTTCAGTTTTTAAACTTTATTATTCAGCCACACTCACAGTCAAAAGATTGAGCTTGTGTCCTAACTTTTCCATAAACATTAATGAAGCTAGAGACTTAAATTGTGTTCAGACCTAAGAATGCCATGCTGAATCTAAATTGACTCTTCATACTTCAATGTTCTTCACAAAATTCTAAACTGTACTCAGGACCAGAAAGACACTACAATGCAGCTAACCTCTTGAACTATATGCACATTAAAATATCACACAAAACAAATGGATTAGAGCTAATTCCATGAGCTCTGAACATTAGTTGTAGACTTCAGAAGTCTAGATGTGCTAAAACTCATAAAACTACTGGCTGATTTTACAAATGAACAAATAAATATGGATGTCAGTATATTACAGATATTTATGCAAACACAGAGAAATGTCCAGTTGTGATTTCAAAACTCTGTGCTTAAAGCACAGTATTTTTAGCAATGGTTTCCCTAGAATACCATAAATAAACTTCAGTGGTTGTTATTAATATATCTTCAGTACTATTGTCAAAACAAGAATATCAAAAGGACACAGTAAAATTATGAAAGTTTGTTCTTAAGTAAAGAAATAGATTTGAGTAGGATCTAATACTGATGGATATTCGGTGCTGAACAAAACTGTTGATCCTACCACAGTAGATATTCACAAACAGAAAGAGTTTGTGTGTGATGATGTTTGAGTCTCTTACATGATCCTCAGCTGCTAAGAATTGATGTTCTTGTTGTGTGGCACAATTTAATTCCTGTTTCTCTAAATCAGTACTTTTAACTATGAAAATGGAAAGTATACTGCCAAAGACATGCTTGTGCAGTTCCTGAACACCCTGGAACTATCATGAGAATGTGGCTGTGGAGAAAGCCTTACATAGCTGAGGAATACCACAGTGTACTTCCAGAGCACTGGACAATGTTTATTAGCTTTTCTAGATTGTTTGCTGATAATGAGGATGTAAAGATGATTTATTCTGTCTAAACTTTTATATTTTTGACATCATTGCTGCTTCGTAGAGCAAATCTGATGCTAAAAGAGGCAACAAATCGTATGTATATTGGGGGCGGGAGTTTAGGGAGGGCAAGGGGATGGGAAAAATGAGAATCAAGAGGTGTCACGTACTGATACAAACCCTCCATACTGAATGTGATTATAATGTATATATAAAATGTACCAATAAAATCCATTAAAAAGAGAACAAAAGAAAAACATTAGAGATACAAACAATAACTTTATTAAGCACTTGTTAAAACTGGATCAAATGTTCCTGCAAAATTTCCAACAAGGACAGAAGGCATTTTTGTATCATTTTCTGTACATGAAACATTTCTTAAAAAGAATGATGTAAAAATTGTAAAGCTTTGTTAAACATGCTCTTTAGTTGGATGTAAAACTTAAAAAGACAGAAATGAGCATTCACATCCCTTTCGTGATGTAGTTGTAGGCCACAGAGGACAAATAATACAGCATTAGCCTTAGAAATTTCCAGTAGCACATAATGAGGGGTTGGAGATTTGGCTCAGTGGTAGAGCACTTGCTGAGTGAGCGTGAGGCCCTCCCTTCAGTCCTCAGCCCCAAAAACTTAAAAAAAGGAAAAGAAAAAACACAGAAGTGATGTTAAATTGGATAGCAGGCTCACTGGATTTTGTTCTTTGTCAGTGTTCATTAGTTGTATAGTAAAAGATGCAGAGATTTACTGTAATATTAACCCAATTTCCAGATAGCCTTGGGACAAAAGTAATGTTTTAAGTAAGTGCAATGTTTTAATCCAGGGCAAGAATGATTTTACAGTTTATATTTACTCATACACTGCACATCAAATGATGAAACTCAGAACAGAGCTATCAGGAAAGAAAAATGCATTTGTGACCTAGTCAAATAGGTGTAAGAATTTGTGCTTAAACTGAATTTTAACTCAAAATAGATCAATAATATTAATCATAGGTATTCTTCATATACTTATTGTTCTTGAGAAAATGTCCAGTTTTCATTGATAGTAAGACCTTGTGCCTGCAAGGAAGGATGGGAACCACTGAGCTAAACCCCAAGCCCCTTTATCTTCATTTCTAATAGTGACTCATAAGGACCAAAAATACTTATGTAGGTGTTAGCAACAGATTCCTCTCTGACTAATTTAATTCCACAATCCCATGGTATATTGTTGTTCAAACTCCACACCTACCTGGCTTGTTATGTACTCGGGAGAAAATGACCCACTGTTCATACCACCCATTGGATCGGTGCCCAGGAGCTCTGTTGCTAGCACATGTCAGGAATTGATTTCTGCAGGCTGATGGCCACTTAGTGCATTTTTACATAGACATACTGACAATTGATATCTCACTGAAATATGTATTTATAATTTTGTATACCTTAAGTCACATAACATAGATGTCCTTTGGACAAGAAACCATTACAATGATTTTATGTGTACCATGCCTTTTACCAAGAGTTCTACATACATCAAATAATTTAAATTTAATAATAGTCCTACGAAGTGTAATTTAGCTTCACCATTTGAAGGTGAGAAAATTAAGACCAGGATGACTAAAATTCATATGATACTTAGAGGCCAGAACACAAAATACCAGGTCAACAGAGCAGCAGCCTATAAGATATGTGACTGAGATATGAGATCTGTACTTCACATTGGCTTCTGATAATGTTAATATTAGTAAAAATGTTTCAAGTGAAGGAGGAGTGGTTAAAACGCTATGGAAAATATTGGGAATGATAAAATAAGTCATAATAATGTAGTGTAGGTAGGATTTTAAGAAAGGAAATAGTTTTTACATTACTCTTTTAACCCTGTACAATAAATTTTAGCTATAGTTTTTCATCTGTATCTGCCTCTTTCATGTTGTCTTATATTTTGTGAAAAGATCTGTTCATTATATTCATGTACTAAATTGAAGCATTACTCTTACATATTTATGTAATTTTCAAGGAGGATTCATTGAACCTTGTTGCTCTTACCTTCTTTTATAATCATCTTTATTTGTTTCTATTTCATAGTGAGAAACTACAAACGTAAATAGCTTCAAAACTGTACTGAACATTAGGTTGGAACCTTTTGCTAGCCAGGAATTCAACAAACAATAATTCTTTTGCCCTGCATTCTGTAATGATGGTTGTTCTGAAATTATTTTTTTAAAGGTTATTTGCTGTAGTGATTTAAAAACATGAATTTTGGAATTAAAGGACTCTTTATTAAATAGAGTTCTGCAGCTTTCTAAATAACACCCTCAGTTTCTGTTTTTATATTTAAAATATTTTTAAAATGATATATGTCAGTTAATATGTACATGTGAAGTGTGCCTATAGTTTAAATGATCTGAACAAGTGAATACATTTATTTTCAGATGTTTATTTCCATTTGTTGATTTAGTTGACAAATTGAATTATATGTATTTAGAATGTACAACATAATTAGTTCCTTACATGATCCCAACATATTTGTTGTGAGAACACTTAACACCTGCTCTCATATTCTTTCAGAACACAATACATCGTTGTCTATAGCCCACATGGTGGAGTAGCTGTTAAAGCCTGTCCTCCTCACTGACAACGACTTTGTATTCCTTCCCCAACACCTTCCTCATTTCCTCCCCCATGCAGTGTAAGTCTTCATGTATCCATTTTTCTCCCATGTAGCATCATGTCCATTCATTGATCTATGTTGTCCCACGTGACAGGATTTCTTCTGTAAGATAGGATCACATTCTATTGTGTATTTACGGTGTGTTTTTCTATCCTTTCATCTTTGAAGGACACTAAAGTTAGCTTCTTGTGGTGACTATTTTGAATAATGTCACTGTGAGCATGAAGATGAAGATACCTTTTTGACACGCTGATTTCATTTCCTTTAGATCTATATGTATTTCCTTTAAATCTCTACTTAACAAATTGGAGGATGAAAATTACAAGTCAATAAAATCTTAAATTCAAAATGGATAATGTCACTGTTTTCATGTGTATTTACCATCGGATGTTACATTTATTTTAAATAAACATAAGAAGAATGTAAGAAAACAATCTTACAAACTGAATAAATAAGAATTAACAGTCTTTCAGCACTGGGTGTGGTGGCTCACGCCTGTAATCCCAGCACTCGAGAGGCAGAGGCAGGAGGATTGCTGAGTTCCAGGCTTGCCTGGGCTACATAGTGAGCTCAGGGCCAGCCTGAACTATAAAGCAAGACCCTGTCTCAAAAAAAAAAAAAAAGAATTAACAGTCTTTCTTTTGATCAAGAGAGAAAAATAGAAAACTTAACTATTATGGAGATATGAAATAAATAGGGGTAAACAATATGCTACATAGTTAGCAAATATTGCTATAGAATGATATTAGAAATTCATATCTTCACCAACATCAAATCTTGTATTGAAATATTTAATTAGTGTTTAATCAGTCTAACCAATATGATCAAGTTCAGATACTAAGCCTTATTATACAACTACTAATTTTGCCCCAACAATTCTGGACAAATTTACTGATGTTTTAATTTTGAGTGTTCACATCTAATTCATTTCTTTAAAATTTTCTGTATTGTGCCCTGTAAAATAATCATACCACTTTCAAAGCAGTCAGCTATTTCCTGGTTTACTTTCACAGTCAGAATTATATAGTAGTATAATTCATTATTTGTATTGCATATAAGCACATTTGAAAAAAATCAGCATCTAGTAGACATAATACATATGATACTGAAATGCCAGAACAAGAAGTAAGAGTATCTAATTTAATGTGCACATGTAAGCAACATAGAATGAAACTTCAAGCATGAGAGGAAGGCTGAAAGATTCTCTCTCGACTTCCCTCCTCTTTACAGTGGAGAAGGAGGAGATAATGACTCCCTTCTATGAACAAAGGAGAAATGTCCAACTAGCTGCTCGGATCCATGAATACGATAAATGCAAAGAGCATTAGCTAGGGGGCTAGCACATTAATTAATCAACAGTAAATGTGATCAAATAATCACACAGGAAGTCTCTGAGTGTTTAATGGGGAAATAACCTGGTGCTCATTCATCTCTTACAGAAGTTCTAATATGCAGTCATAAAAAAATAAGACAAACCTAGACCAAAATATGATAAATGCATTGGTTTTTTTGTTCACATTTCCCCATGGGGAAAAATGAGAATTAAGTCGTATCATCTACTGCTACAATCCTCTGCATTTCTAACAACAGATGGATGAATGAATGAATGAATGAATGAATGAAATGTGACATTTATACTCAGTGAAGATCAACCTTGCTATAACAGATAAATTTGAATCATTTATAAGAAAACGCTGCACCTTGAGACTAACAAATATTAACTGAAATAAATAACACACACATAAATATATTGTGTGGTTTCTTTTGTAAGAAAACCCACATTTTAAATAAAAAGCAAAATAAGGTGTACATGGCAGGCTATAAGGAGACAGACCTATTACAAAGAGAAGGGGACCAGTGGAGACAGGGATGGAGCAGGGGAAGTAGTGAAAACAGAAAACATTACAGATGTGTAACACACATGCGCTAACTCCCCACAAGGAATGTTTTCATGAGGTACTGAAAACATGTACCAATCCAACTTTTTTTTTAATATCAATATTAGAAACTCAGGAAAGGAATTCACATAAAGACGAAATTTAATAAATGCTTTCTTTTGATTAGAAGTTTGGATATGCGTAGATTAAGATGATTCACTAGTTAATTAACACAATCAATAATATTGATGGCCTACTACAGGCAAACACTATTTAGGCCACAGTCATGAATAAAAGCATGTCCTCAGGGACTGGCTCAGGCCAGAGGTAATTTAAACACGTGCAATTCTCTTCGTGAGGTATAAGTGTCATGCAGAAAAGAGTAGCGTAGAAGATGAAAAGGAATAATCATTTGATGGGTTCCTAATAATTACACTCTGAATTTATATAAAAGTGTAGGACTACCGTATTTTTTGCTTTATAATAGAGGAAAATAAAACCAAAGAACCAATGGACAAACCCATACCCCGAAGTGGTGAAGAAGGCATTCAAATCTAAATAATTTTGGCTTTGACCTCATAATTTCTATATCTGCAGGAAACAGCACTGTTTCCCTGAACTTCTTTTGGAATTTGGTGACTTTTCTATATAAAATTGAGGTCATTTTCATGAAAAAATTTAGCAAAATACCTGGTAGGTGAATTTTTACATTAAACAGAAGGAAGCGTTGGAGGTAGGTAGGGTGTAACTTAATAACAACTTACCCTTAGTAAACACAAGGGGGCTACTAAGAAATATGTCATTTAAGAAAATCCCTCGTGAGACCTTTTGTGCTTAATTCGTTATTTGCTCTGGCCCCTCACAAAACATTTACATTTATTAATCTATCTAATCCTATGAAATAGAAATAATGTTTTGCATAAGTCAGTAACAGATTTTTGCTTAATTGATAACAAGGTGCAGCTTTTGAACAATATCCATAGCACAACAAACTCATTGGTTAATGCCCAATATCTTTGCAATAGTATTTATGGTCTTTATAATTATCCTTATACCATCTGTGTAGTATTTGTAGTAGCAGTATTTAAGGGATTTTAATCAGTGTTATTTTTACTGACAAATCGTAATTCTGTACATTTGTAAAGTAAGATGATATTTTTAAAATGCAAACACATTGTGAAATGGTTAAAGTAAGCTATCAGCATGTCCATCTACTAAATTACCCATCATTTCCTGTGGTGAAATATGTATCTATTTTCAACAACTTTGAAATATACATATGTGATACTATATGATTAACTTTAATCACTGCACTGTGTGATATATCTTGAAAACTATCCATCGCACTTGACTGACACTTTTTAGTCTTTGGTCAGTATCATGACATTCCACTTCCGTTTCTAGCAAACACTAATTCATTTTCCATTTCTTTGTGTTTCTCTTTTTACTTTAGCTTCTCCACATAACGATGTGACACTGGGCTGCTTCTCTTTATGTGCCTAGTTTATTCCCCTTTTTAAACGTTCACCATGTTAATATATTGTCGAAAATATCTTCTATTTTAAGGTGTTTCATTTTGTCTACAATTATATTGCCCTAATTCACTGACCCATTGGTGGATCCATAGTTGGACTCTGTATAATGGCTGCTGAGAATTGTGGGAGTTGTCTTCACTATCGGTGGAAGTGTGTACTTAGACATAAGCTTATCGTATGGAACATTGTGCAGGAAAGCGCTAACGCAGCAGGCCTGAAAGCACCTTCCACGAGAAGGGCACCGGATGTGGTCACAAGGTGACATTGGGAAGAAATTTGGTTCTCCATCTGGTACTTGTCCACAGTCTATTGATAAGAATCATTTAGGCCCCTGGTCAACTGGCTGCAAACCAGAAATATGATGGAAGAGGTTATTGGAGCGAAGTGCTCATGTATGGCTGCTGGAAGGCTAGCACAAGGGAGCAGTGGGCACGGGGAAAGGTCAGTGGCCTGACTGAGCCCCAGGTGCCAGGCGGCCCCACCCCCTGACACACAGAGAAGTGTCGCCACTAATCTGGGCATCTCTCTGACCAAGTGAGTTGACAGTCATGCTTAGGTGTCATCCTCTCCCTGTCTTTCCTTCTTGCACACTGTGATTAACTAATAAATCCTACAATGACTATAATTACATGGTGAGTTTCACAGATCTACTGAACCTCTGTGCCTGAGGCTTGTCTGTAGTTCCTGCCCAAACCATCCTGTCTGTGCTGCATTTCTTCCTTTTATTGTTACACAGTTAGTGATTCTAAATGATTGTGTGCCTACATTCTTTGATTCTATTGATTTGTTTTTCTATCATTACAAAATAACATTATTTTACTTGTAGTTTGAGGAAAAGCTAGAACTTTAAGAAAGATTCTAGCTTTTGCTAATGTCACAATAAATATGGATAATCTGTTATTTCACTTGATGCAGCTTTTTGGCTATTCTTAATCATGTATTGTCAAATTTGTATATGAACACTATCAGGTATCATATGAAATCCATTTTGTAAGACTAATGATTTATATGTAAATTTTCAACTTTTTATAGGTTGCATACAATGCTACCTAGGAGTAGTGCCAATTTTAATTTTGCATTTGAATATTAATAGATTGATCATTTGTTCAAGTGCTTTTCTAAATTTTATTTGATTTACCTTTTGATCTGTTGTTATTTTCAAACACTTAAAAAATATATTTTCACTGGGTGTGGTGGCTCACACCTCTAATCCCAGCACTTGGGAGGCAGAGACAGGAGGATTGCTGAGTTCAAGACTTGCCTGGGCTACATAGTGTGCTCAGGGCTAACCTGAACTACAAAGCGAGACCCTGTCTCAAAAAATATATTTTTTTCATTTTTTCTGATTGACTTACATTTCAAATGAAGATGGCCAGACAGCATTACTTTTATGATGTTCAGCCCAGTGGAATGTACTGATATTTGTTATTTATTTTGGCAACTACTCTATATGTGCCTTAAGAATCTATGAGTTTTAGTTCCTGAGCATAAACTAATAAATGTCAACTAGCTAAATGTCATCTTATATTTTCCCTGTGCTGAAAAGCTGTCCTGTGTCCTGTGGTTACTAAGCGAGTTGTACTCATAGGTGCACTGCTGGCCAGGTGCTGCAGGCTGGCTTTGACTCCTCCACTCTCTATTCAAGACACACTCCTTGTGGGTTACTATTTTTAATTGATTTTATTGGCACATTTTACATATACATTATGATCACATTCAACATTAAAAATTTATACCTCCTGGTTGTGCTGCTATATAGCTTGCTGTGTGATTCTTACTAGCCTTTCTGTATATCTTGGGTGTATGCGATACTTCCGGGGAGGGCTTTGCTTTTCAGTAGAGAGCCTGGCAGAAAATTCCATATTGTTTATTTTTTTCTCAACTACTTAACTGGAGCAGTGGATTTCAGTGCTGACTCTCAGAGCAACCCTGGGCCAGTGTCATTTCAACCAGTTGCTTCTTCTCTTGAATGCATTCAACAAGATTGCCATTCCTATATTTCTTAGTATACTTTCATGTAAATAATAACAAAAAGACAATGTCTATATTTAATAATTGGACTGGTGATCAATAAATGATGCCAGCTCTTTAAAAATAAATTTTGAGCAGTACTCATGAAGAATTTTGTTTTTGTCTTCATAAAATCAGTGGTTTTTGGCTCAATCATAGTGTCCAAGTCAGTAAACTTTATAAAATAATTCTTTCTACCTGCATGCAATTATTGTATTAATATGCTTATTGAATTGGAATATATAAGGTTTAATTGAATAATTATGCATTTAAGGACAATGTTACACCCAGACTAAGCAGGACTGGACACACACTCCATATGCCCTTAGATAATAAACGCTGAGGCAGGTATAGTACAGAGAAGTCTCCTAGCCTCGGTCAACGTGTTTTACAAATAGAACAGAGAACATTAATTGAGGTCATTAATTAATCTCAAAGGCCGATTCATCAGAAGTTATTTAAGACATCTTGTACTGTATGTCTGATTTTGTCCCTGGAGAGGAGAACGGGTAGTTTGCAGCCCCTCCAGAGGCACAGAGCGCGCACGTATGTATAACGCGTTAGGAAGAGAAGGCGGGGAGGAGACGCCTTACTGGTGTCACTGACAGTCCCGAGGCAGCATGGGAACTGAGGATCCTCAGCATTTCGGAGGGAAGGTGGCGCTCCCCATGGAGGGCACAGGGTGTGCGGAGCAGAGGAGATGGAGAGAAGAGGTCAGGAGGGACATGCGGCCTTGGCGACGAGGCCCAGACATCGCGCAGGGAAGGCATGCGTATTTGGGGAGGCCGGCGGGTCACCCCCACCAGTGCCCTGTGCTGCACCAGTGAGGACAGCGGAAGTGCGTAAGGGAGAGGGTTTCATTGTGGGATTTTTTCAATGCCCTGGCAATCATCCTCCAGGCTCAACAGAGAAAAACGCTCGTCATTTGTTGCCTCTCGAAGACAGAGGTGAGACTTGTCCTACACACTTAAGGATCACTGCCCTCTCGTTCGGAGAGGCGATGGGTGCGTGGGGAACGTGCGCTCTCAGGAGAGCAGCTTCGCTCACTTCGAGATAAATCCCCGAGGTTCAGAGAAAGCGCTGTCACTTTCACCACAGAGGTCTGACTGTTTAGCTCACTCCCTTAGCGGAGCTATAATGGAACCTTTGAGGTACGAACCTCTCCTACTTTCCAAGAACAGAAGCAGTCCCTACTCGCTCAGGGAATACAGCATCTCTCTTTTTTAAACATGCATTTTTAAACCCTTCCAAAGCAATTTTATTAATATTCCTGTGTGACATCCCCGAATAAAAGATCTTACTCACAGTTACAAAAAAAGACCAAAATCAAAATTATGTTCCTTCTTTGCATTTTACCATCTTTCAAAATAGGCATGTTAAGAGAAATTTAAATTCTGAAGTACATTTGTTTATGTGTTCCTAATGAGAGATCTGTTGGATCTCATTCATGAGGAGTATATACTTTAAAACAAACACAAGTAAAAATGTAAAATTCATACTTTATGCAAGTTATTATTTATCATGTGGAAAGACAAGTAGACATTAATTTTTAACAATAACATCCATAAAAATATAAAGTTACAAGAAAGTAGCTGGGCTTATATAACAAAGTTTCAACTGCAGTTAATTAGATAGCAAATAGTAGGAATTTAAATATTTATACTCAGCTTTAATGTTTGCACCTTGACTTTACCTAAGGCCCCACTGAACTAAAATGAAACCAAGAAAATATTGAACGTTCTTGAATTTACAGAGGACGCGCCAGAGCTGGCATCTGCTACTATTCACAGGAGTCCTCAGGTTGTACTTATTTTCACAGAAGTCTTCAAATTGGCATTTAGATCTCTCGCAATTATGAAATAACTAATTGCTAAAAAAAAAACTAGGTTAAATAGTTCAGGGTGTTGTCCTTTTACTTTTTTGTTGTTGTTGCTATTTGTTTTTGTTGTTTAATTCACACAGATTCTCTGTTAAACAGTATTTTAAATAAGGCTTTCAAAGTGAAAAGAACAGACCATGATCCAAATGCAGCTACTGCAGAGCACTGTGTCCTCCCAACCTGCAGAGCACCGGGGAGGAGGGAGATTTCGGGAGAGCCACCTTCCTCCGTGAGCTCGGAAGCAGCTACGCGCAGGAGGAGTATGTGAATCCCAAGGCTGACATTCGAAAGAATGGAAAATCATGCTTTCTTCTTAGAGATTGCTGACAAGATTCTGATTCCAGGACACTAAAAAGACATTTTGGGGACCGCTGGGCAACAGAAGGTGAAAGGTAATGACCCCGGAGAGAGCACCAAACTCCCTCTTGGAGGGTGTAGGTAAGCACTGTTTGGTATCATGAGTTCAAGTAGCAGCAGCTGGGATAGATAGATATCTATCAGATCTAAAAATCCTGACACATTTATTACAAACTAAAGAGTAGGGAAGTTTTAATGAAAGAGGAAAAGGAGTTACATAGGATCGTTAAAGACATTCATCACCAGAAAGGAAATAGATATGAACATTAAAAGATAATTAACCGCTTTTGCTTGGCCCCCTCTTGTATTTAATATCAAGTTCTCCTCCAGGGAGCTCAGAGATGATGCGTTAGTTGCTTTCTTCGGCCCCGAGACCCAAACCCGACATACGCAGGAGTTAAGGGAGAGGTTGGTGCTGACTCACCCGCAGCCCACAGGTGGCCGCCTCCGAGGCAGGAAAGTCACAGCAGAAGGGAATTGTGGGAAAGTTGTGCTCAGCTCATGGAAAGCTAGAAGCAGAGGACGGAGGGAAGAGCAGGGTAAGGAAAGGCACCTTTCCAAGACAGACCCTCAGGGACCCCATTCTGACCCAGCTCAGCCCCCTAACAAAGTCAGCGGAGTCCCCAGCTACCTTCCATCTGGCCTGCTTGTGAGCGTGTGAGACTCTGTGGGGACCTCTAGATATGAACCATAAGGCGTGACGTTCGAGAAAAGCTAGGTTACATAGGACAATTTTTAAAGGTCTCAGCAGATTATTCTGAGAAAATTTGGGCTGAGGCAGCTAAAATACTATCACTACTTCAGCATGAAAATGGCAGCTAGTTCTACATGAGCGCAGGAAGATAACCTCCTGTTTATATCCACCAGTCGAACCTAGGCTTCCAGTTCATTTTCTTGGAAATTCGGGAAGACATGCTGCTCTTTCTTGCTGAGGCCACAGTGTGGGCTCCAGTCTTGCCCGGTACTAGTGTGGCCCCTCTCTGACCCTCATGCTGTCTTCTCACTCTCTCACAGGTCGTGTCCTTCTTCCTTTTTTTTTTTTTTCTTCTAGTACTTCTTATCTATTCTACATTGAGAGCAATGTGGATTTTCCTCTAATATAGAAGAAATGTATCATTGTTGGTATGAATCTTGGCTATAGGTTCCCAGGCTGTGCTGATTCACCAAGTCCTTTTCTTGAAAAGATACTGTACTCACGGAAAGACCTGGAAATGAGAATTCATCCAAAATTCAAAACTGAAGTAGAACTTTCATCTTTTTCAGTGTCTTCCTATGATAACAAATTTATATTTGAAGCATTGCCTAGCGAGAGCCCTTATTTCTACTGATGTAAGCAAAAGGGCACTAGAAGAATAAATAATAAAGACAAGGAAAATTAAATTGTGAAAAAAACAATAATTTAGTATGAATCCCTGCTACTTGAATTAAATAATAATGAATATTTTGGGTGGGTTCTCTTCGTCTCATGAAGAGAAATGGTAACAGCTGAACTGTGAAAAACAAAATGAGGTTATAAAGCAAAAAACCTCACAAAGTAATCTCTTTTCCCCCATAGGTAGGGGCAACTTGTCACTCGTTCTTAAAAATGAACAAGATTCAGTCATTTCTTAAAGATCTAACCAATGAAGCACAGACAGAGGCGGAACAACAGCAGGTTCAACTTGGAGTGTGATGCCACTTGTGTTGGCTGTTTGAAACAGTCCCGCGTGTGTATCTGTGTGAGTATGTGTGTGTGCGCGTGTGTGCCCAGGGGGTACTGAATGTGAAACATGAGGACCTTGCATCGAACGGACCCCCAGATCTCTCACCTTTCATCTTAAGGGAAGGTCTCACCGGGTCACTCAGTGGCACAGGCTCAAAGCTGTGAGCCGTGGCCTCGGCTGACCCAGAGTGCGGGCTGGCAGCCGCACAGCCCTGCATCCGCCCGGGCTCACACAGCGCTTGGCGGGGCACGGAGCTTGCTCTCATCTGAGGAGCGGTGCCAGTGCTGAGCACAGTGAGCTGCGCTTCGTAGCCTGCCCTCCCACCCGCACCTTCCCCTCTGGGCCCGACTTTCACTCGTGTGGTTTTTACTACTCCTGGCTCATGTTTACAATGTATGATGTTTACATGTATTGTGCGTGTTTGAGATATGTGTGTGATATGTCTTAAGCCTTCCCCCTTCCCCACCCCCGTGTTTCTCTGCTCACCCTGGGTCTCCTGGACTCCTCTCTACTTGCAAGAGATCCACCCTGGACTCCTTTTTACCCTTATTTTGCTCGGAGTACTTAGAAATCATATGATGTTTAAGCTTATGTGTCTGCTTTATTAACTACCAAGAAAAGTGGATTTGAAGCATGTTAAATAACTCAATTACATTTCAGTCTGTCAACTTATGTGCAAATATTGCCATATCTGAACTTTCTTGTTTGTTCAATTAAAAAAGAAACCATGACATGTATTTTAAGGGGGATTTTCCTAATTTGATACACCACATGCTTAGGTAGACACTAATTTTAAATAATTAATGATGAAAACAATTTCCATGAACTCTGTCCTCATGAGCTTTTAATTACACATGCAGTATTGCTAATTACAGATATTGTTGCCCTGCAGAACTCTAGACCAGACTTTATTCATCTTTGATATGAAAAAGTTTATATTTGAGTGATAATCCCTAAATTATTGCATGCCAGTTCATACATACTTGAGCAATCACTGCAAACTTCTTAAATATTTGACTCTTCTTTGTATACCCAAAAGTGAAATAATACAGTATTTATCTTTCTGCCACTTAGCTAAATTCATATATCAATCTTGTGGTGTGTGTGTGTGTGTGTGTGTGTGTGTGTGTACTTCATGTTATCATGGAAGGTAAAGGCAGATTAATATATATTTATATGTGAAATTAGTTACTAATGGGGCTAGTGGTGCTGCAGTGTGAGCAATGTATCTAGTTATCTGCAGCTGTAAAACAGTGCCTCCCGGAGAAGGCGGCCGCGGACCGGGCGCGAGGACCTGACTCCAGCCCGCGGCTGCCTGTGTCACGGCCGAGGGCTCCGTGCGCTCCGGCCTGGAGAAGCGCAGCCCTGTGAACCGCGGCCGCCCCTGCGCTGGACCAGGACGCGTGAGTCTTCAGTAACAGCCCTCAAGGGGCTGAGGATGCTCGGCGCTTGGGGGCTTCTGCTGGCCTGTCCTGGGCAGGCTCTACAGTGAGGAAAAAACAAAACGATGTACCAGATACTATTTAGTTAACTCAAAAGAAAGCAGGAAAGAAGACCTGATGAATGAACATGACATATTAAAAAGCAATAGGAAAATGGCAGATTAAATTCTGTTTTAATCAGTAACTACATTGACGTAAGTGGGCCAAACCTTCTAACAGACATGGTTCACATGGAGTTTTTAAAATGATTTGCCTCTACACTGTCTTCAAGACACACAATTCACTCAGATACACATAAATTGAAATCAAAATGCTAAAGAACTGTATAAGTAGGAAGTGAAACTAAAAAGAAGAAAGAAAAGGTGTAAGGAAGAAGACATAAGGGAGAGTAGAAAGAAAGAAAAATTAAGGAAAGGAAAGAGGGAGAGAGGGAAGAAAAGAAAACACCAAAAGCCTAGAATATCTGTACCCACGTCAAACAGAAGAGTCATTCATGGAAGACTTGTTAATGATGTCAAAACCAAAACTCTAGAAATCACATGATTCTAAGTGCCGTGTTTATTGAACCTTACATAAGACAGACAGATAAACACCAGATTCTAGGGCGTTTCTAACACTACTAGCAGCAAAGCTAGGCAGCAGTTGGACAAAGGCCAATTCGACCCAGAGCTTGGTATATTTCATAATATTTGGGAAAGGAAAGCATAAGTTGTTTACATGGGACTAATAGTGGATCTAGATGACAGACGTGGGAAAAGTGGAGCGGGAAAGCTTTGGGAAGGGAGGGACACTACATAAGGAGCAACAGCGGCTGCTTCCAGGTTGACTGGGACCGTGTTAACTCGGGTTTCCTAAGGCTGCTGCGCTCAGGGTGCAGGCCTTGTCGAGCCTGCCCGTGACGCGCAGACGGTGCTGCTGACTTGTGGCTGCGGCCGCCAGCTGCGATGCTCAGGTGGACTCCGTAGAGGACAGTTCTGCTTCTCCGTGTTAAAGGTTTATCATTCTGCATTTTCAAGTCCTAACATCACCAGCCCTCTCTTTAGAGTGCAGGGCGCGCTGGCGAGTCCAGGTCGCTTGGCTTCCTGTAAGAGAGAAATACACCAGGACTCCAGCTCTCTGCTTCATGCACCCATTTCAGCCCACTCAGCTACCAGAGGGTTGACTTTAACTCTGTTTTATTTTATATATCAGCTTTTTATGACTCAGAATGCCCATAGGCAGCCTGAAGTTTCACGTGAGAATCCTGTTGTAATGTTCTTTCCACTCTCAAAGTATGTCGCGTTTGTATTGCGAGGCAGTATAAATAGTGCCTTACTTTTTCTTATGATATAAATACTGAAACTTTCTTGATGTTGACACTGAGCTCCAGAAAGATTTTTCTGGTCAGTTGGGTCATTGAATTAAGAGCCACTTACATCCTAGCCTGTAACTACCTCACTATGTTACATTATCCATTTACATTTATGTTGTTAGAATTATCTTTATAACTTCTGTAAACATCTCTGAAAATCAAGGTATTTTGCTGGCCTAGTTACAGGTGCATTAATTGAAAAAGTAGTATAATTATTATATTTTAACTGTGGTGTCAAGGGAATCAGAACTGAGCCTGAATGCCCTAAATCTTAATGGTGTATATTCCAGAGGGGAAGAAAGCACACATTAATATTTTCTTTCGGTCAGGAATATGTACTTCCATCAATCCAAATTCATGAATTCATACTTTACAACTTGGTTACAATGTCTGCTGAGCTCTAAGGAAACAGCCTGAGCTTTGGTTTATCTGTAATGATGGAGTACAGTAGAAAATTAATACTTGCCCAAAGAACAGTGAAATGACTTACAAAGAACAGAAGGACATTTTCAGGTGTCTGAGCACTCTAGAAATCATTTGCATATAAGCAATTGATGAGCTAATTTCAACTCTTTCTTATCTTTGCATTGAGGCCAGTCAACTCAAGAATATTAGAGCTTTGTTGGGCTAATTCCAATTACTGTGGGTAAGAGAAAATATTGAAAATGCATTTTGTTTTAAAAAAAAAACCCTATAAATTAGATTTTTCTACCATGGGAAACTAATCCAGATTGAGAATAAGATTAATGAGATTTCTTTTCTTATGACTACAAGTTTATGCTGTATTATAGGTTAAATAAAAGCAGAGCCATGATCTAGGCTATAGTTTCTATTCTCAGGACTAATGCATTTTAAATTCAGAATTTCTGCCTTGGTTATAACTTTGTTATCAAATCAATATATTTTTACAATTCCAAAGGTACTGAGGAACTTAACAAATTTTAATTTCAAAACTCGAGAATTAAACGAAGAATATATGCGATACTAAATGGGCCAGAAGGTTTAGCTATGATATTAAGATAATCTAATGAGGACTGAACAAATATTAGCACAAGTCTAATCATGGCTTTGAAACTGTCCCTCGTAGAATATAGAACCAGCACTGTGACTATGGAGTCATCCCCAGAGAAAAGGGTCAGCGAATGGAAAATCAAGTATTTACACATTCATTCCAGACTTCTCTAAAATGAGCAGAATATGCATGTATTATTCAAATATCAGTAGGGAAACTCTGCCACAGAAGCAAGAGGACGACTTGAGTCCTGGCTTTAACAAAGTCACTTAGTTGTCGTCGGTCTGTGGGTTAACTTTGTGACATTTCTGTCTCCTTCTCTGCAAGAGTGTTGAGTGTAATCCCTGCACCCCTCAGTCCAATGAGGACACTGTGATGACTGAAGAAGATCAACGTGTTTTGAAACTGTAAATTGCCCTATAGGTATCAGGTATAAACAAGCAAAGGGGGTGCCTACCTCTGTCTCCTCTGGCCTAGGAAAAAAATAATCTGCATTCATTGTTTTTAAACAAATTGATAAAAAAAACTTTGTTTTCCCAGTGCTAGCTGAGAGCCTACAGTCTTGAACCAGGAGAAAATCTGTCAGATTTCAGATTTTGACCAAAAATGTTAGAAAAATGCATGATGGAGGGGCCCTAAAAATAGCAGAGCCAGAGGCAACACCATGATTGCATTAATTGGCAGTCTGCAGAACCCTGAAAATGCAGGACTGGGGAAGTAATTGCCCATGTGTAAGACTTCCCCAAAACAAGTATTTTCCACCATCTCGATACTAAGAATTTATACATTACTGTTTAAAAACTCAACAGTATTGTATTGGTAAGCCTATTTGTTCCATGACTTAAAATAGATTTATTTGATTCCTTTTTTATAATCTAATTTGACTGTCTATCCTTCAAATTATATCAACATTGCTTTGTCTGTATATGCTTTATTTCAGTAGGTGCCAGGCATGTGTAAAGACTAGTATTAAATAAATTACCAGAAATTACCAATAGAATAAAAAGCATCCATGTCATATGGGTTGTAAGTTATTCTGACAGCCCAAGGTAACAAGCTACAAACAAGTTGTGCAGGAGTATTTCAGGGTGGTGCCCTATCCAAAGGCAGTTCTGAGGTTCCCAAGGAAACTAAAGGTTATTCACATTGTTGATTTGAACACTGCCTGCAAGTAGATGCAGGAATTTGAGTTGTAAACTAAATAAAGATGCATACATAATTGAATCATATAGGGAAGAAGAAACTTGTTTTATCTTTTAGAACCTTTATGGTATTTAGGATTTTGAAAAAATTAGCTCAGTGAAAATTTGAGTTTCCATTAACTTGCGTTGGAGAATAAAGATTCTAACTCCATTAGTAATTAGATATTTAATCTTAGGCAAATACAGTAAAGTCTGTGAGTTTATTTTCATTATCTATGAAGAAGGGACTGGCAGTAGGAAGAGTAGTATTATCAAATGGCTCTATTACCATCATGTCAATCAAGTCCTACGCTTTAAGAACTTAAATCTGAGGTATAAATATTGGATTTTGTTATGTCTGAGTAGTTTCACTTAATTTTGTACATTTTCCATATTGCCTGCTGACTGGGCTTCTTAGTGTTTTAAGGACCCATGTTCAGGACGAACACGTAAGTGTCTTGGCCAGTAATCAGCTACCTTCCCTTTCTCAGCCCGGCCGTGCTTTCTTCTGTCAGCCTCTCTGTCGCGTGTGTCTCTTGCTTTGCAAATAGGAAAGTGCTGGACAAACCTCTCCCTAAGCAGAGCCAGGCTCCATCTGAGGAGCTGTCACTTTCTTTATCTACAACTTGTTAATCTTCAGCGACTTAAGTAGAATCTTCCTAGCTCAGCTAGTTTGAGCACAGCAAATGCATTCCCATCACCCTTGTTATTTCTCTTCCTAATTGTTAACAAGGAAAAAAGTCCAGGCAGTGAAAAGTGCCCAACGTGCCATCTAATGTTAGTCTTTGTAGAAATATTTTATTTCTTTTATCGTGTCTGTACTACATAAGATATATCTAAGAAATTATGGCTAAGCTCAGTGGAAATCAATATACTTAGATGAATACAGTTGGAGAGTGTTTTTCCTTTGCTCAGAAAGATCACTCCTTTTAACTTATGTGGCCTGTGTTTAATTCTTCTGTTTAAACACACTGTTTCTGAGTGTATTATATGAGGTGTGAGTCACTCGGTTCCTCCTACTTTGAACTGAGAATAAAGTATCATTCATAATAATTCTAAGAAATTAAATTCCTAGAGGAAATCTTAATCAATGAGTGAAAGACCTCTACAATGAAATTAGGGAACACTGAAGAAAGAAATGGAAGTCAGTGCTATAAGATGGAAATATCATTCATATGCATGGATTGGACATATTAATATTGTTAAGGTAGCCACATTACCCAACATGATTTATAGAACCTATGCAATCCCTATCAAAAAACATAATGTTCTTCACAGAACTAGAAGAAAAATAGTGTGAACATTCTTATGGAAACACAAAAGAATCAGATTAATAAAAAAAAAAAATCATGGGCCAGAGATTTAGCTCAGTGGTTCCAGCCCCTGCCTCACAAGTACAAGGTTCTGAGTTCGATCCCAGTAACCACATAGGATGTTGGGTGTGGTGACATGCCCACCAGCAATCAACACCACATACCACAGTGCCGGGTGTGGTGGCTCGCGCCTGTAATCCCAGCACTCGGGAGGCAGAGACAGGAGGATTGCTGAGTTCGCGGCGGCTTGCCTGGGCACCACAGTGAGCTCAGGGCCAGCCTGAACTACAAAGCGAGACCCTGTCTCAAAAAAAAAAAAAAAAAAAAAAAAAAAGAATACATAAAACAGTAAGTGCTGGTAAAGGTGTGGGGAGATGCGAACCTTCTCCACTCTTGTAGGAATGTATCTCAGCATTGCCTCCATGGGAATCAGCATGAAGGCTTCTTAAAAGACTAGAATGACAGCTACTGTTTGATCCAGCTACACCTGTTCCTGGTTTACACCGGAAGAAATTTAGTGAACTAAGGAATACTTGTGCATGCATGTTGATTGGAGTATAATTCAAAACAGCCAAGATATGGAGCCAGTCTTGTTGCCATAAATAGGTGAATGGATTAAGAAAATGTGATATGTGATATGACTATTTTGTCACCTTAAGGGAAACAGATCTGAGTTCCTCATGTTGACTGAAATAAACTAGAATCATAAATGCAAATATTGTATGTTCTTCATCATATGTGCAATCTAACAAAGATTCAAATAAAACCGAAGGGAAACTATTGTTACCCAAGAGGGAAGGAATAAAGAGGATGAGGGAATAAGGCCTGGCAGGGATACAGGGTATAGGCTGAGTATTGTGTATTCATTGAAATTTCCAATAATGTGAACCTAGGAGGGTCGAGAGAATGATGATAATGGGGGTGAAAATATTCAAAGTACATTTTGTGCATGTACAAATCTGCCAAATAATTCCAATTAATCTGTATCGCCCATATGCACGGATGAAAGTGATGTGAAAAGCATCAAGTGGCCGTGCCTAGAGTCAAAGGCACTAACAGGTACAATGGTTTGGAACAGCCCTGTGCGTGGCGCACTATCATATGTTAGCATTTTAACTCCTCCACGTCATGTGCCTTAAAAGATGCTGCACATCTCTCCAGGGGACCGAGCCGTGTAGCCGCTATGTACACTTGGCCTCAGCACCAGTATTCTGTGAGTTGTATCAATTCTTCAAATGTGCGGGGTAATTGTTACTTCCCAGAAGCCGTTCAGAAGCTTCAGATAGAAGTGCAGTGCAGCCTGTCTCACCCAGAGGCTCTCCCACGAGCTGCAAGGATGAAATGAAAGACTAAAAGTGTGCTGTGCTGCGCCGACTGCTCGGATGCAGCCTGTGACAGGAGACCCACTTCCAGAAGCCGACGGGTGTTTTGGTCAGTGTTGGCCATGGAAAAACCGTGCTCAAAAGGGCAAAGTTTCAGAGAGTGCTGAAGAACAGTGTTTGCAGGAAGAGCGGCCCAGGGAAGCACTGGGGGAAGCAGAAGGAACCGAAGCTTCGATCAGTTCCTAGAGGCAGGAGAACCCCGCAGCACCCTAAGAAGGGCAGATGCCCTCTTGAGACTGGAGTGAAGTTGGCATAGATGGGGCAGAGGAAGGACGAGAGAAAGTGGGTCGGGCGCAGAGAGGCCACAGGGTGCCGCGCACGTGTGTTCTGGTTCCACTGACTAAAGATAAAGAAAGTCAATAAAAATAATTTTGTGCAAAGAATATAGAGATTTTGTCTTTGTTTGTTGTTGGTGTTGTTGTTCATTTGTTTTGTTTTGCTTTTTGAGACAGTGTCTCGCTTTGTAGTTCAGGCTGACCCTGAGCTCACTACGGACCCAGGCAGGCCTCAAACTCAGCAATCCTCCTGCCTCTGCCTCCCAACTGCTGGGATTACAAGCATGAGCCACCACATCCGGCAGGAATATAGAGGGCTTTTTGTTTTTAATTTCATTTTTTATTAGTACATTTTATTGGTACTTTTATTTTTATTTATTTTTTATTGATGGAATATAGAGTTTTTAATACTCCTAAAATTGTAAGATCAAGTCTAAACTAATTTCTATAAAATACAACAAGCATGCTATTTATAAGGTAAAATACCATTAATATATGAAGAAAGATAAGTTATATTATTTTACTTCTTTCCTTTATGATGAGAAAATAAAAATAAATGACAATAATAGATTCACAACACTAAATAGGAACAGAAGATAACTTGTTCAAAGATTATTTTAGGTAGTCATTAAATATTATTTTCATTTAATAATGCATTTTAGTTTATTAAAAATATATGGCCTATCTGGAATTTTCTTAAAGCACTTATTGCTCCCTGGTGGTCTAGTGGTTAGGATTCGGTGCTCTCTTAAAGCACTTATTTAGTATTCATATTGCATTTATGATATATACAGATCTAGTACATAATTTGTTAATTAAAAGTGATAAATTGTTTATAATTCTTTAATGATGTACTTCAATGCCCTTGCTTTCATTGTTTTTTGTTTTTGTTTTTTGTTTTTTGAGACAGGGTTCTGCTTTGTAGTTCAGGCTGGCTCTGAGCTCACTATGTAGCCCAGGCAAGCCTTGAACTCAGCAATCCTCCTGTCTCTGCCTCCCGAGTGCTGGGATTACAGGCGTGAGCCACCACGCCTGACACTGTGGTATGTGGTATTGATTGCTGGTGGGCGTGAGTCTCCACGCCCAGCATTGTATGTGGTTACTGGGATCGAACTCAGGACCTTGCGCTTGCAAGGCAGGCACCAGAACCACTGAGCTAACCCTCCGGCCCCTCTGCTTTCATTTTTATTCTTACTATGAATACTAAATCTATCACTTATTTTCTTTTCAGGCTGAAAGAATTTTAGTGAGGAAATACAGACAAAAAGTACAGATAATTTAGTAATTATACTAAAAGTAAATTTTTTGTCTTGCAGGGAACGGTTACAGAAGAGAAAGTTCCACCAGCTTTCAGTCTTTCAATAACTTGGTCGGAAAAGCAAACAAAGAAAACAAAAGTAGACATTGCTGGAGTGGCGTTTGGGGTACACCAGCGAACTGTGGGCCATATGCGTCCTTACCTTTAGTTTGTTCCCATCATAACACAGAGACAGAGAGTGAGAAAGAGCAGTGGCGGGAAGAATGAAGGAAGAAAAGGAGGAAGGGAGGGAGGAAGAAAGGGAGGAAAAGGAAGGAAGAGGGAGGAAAGGATAGGAAAGGGAAGACAGGAATTATTTCATAAATGATTTCTGAAATTCCTGTTCATGAGTGTCATGGAAATGTATGAGCTATCACCTTTCATTTCAGGGAAGAAAATATTATTAGAGGTTGTGGGAGGCATACATTTTAGCAGCAGAGAAACTGTGCTGAATACGAAGGTGATGCTAATGATATCTGACGAGTAGTTCCATTTTAATCTAGAAAAACTAAAGTGACTATTCAAGCGATTCTCTAAAGTCACACAGTCATACAAACTGGGTGTGGAATTTAATACCATGTTTTGTGGCTGTACTGTTGGAACTCTAAAGTATAATTACACCTTTTTGAAGAAAATATGGAAAGAAAATAGAATATAAGCATGCAAAGTTATAGATAATGGGACAGCTAAGTTATTATTTTATTAGTCTAGAATTAGAAGATAACAGCTGAATACATGCCGGGAATATTTCTGTAGTGTGCTCAATAACTTTTGTCCAAGTAAGTGTATAGCTACCTTTATAATGTAAAGCATAGACATTAATATTTCAATTGTGTTTCTTTTCTAAGGGTATAAAATTCTGTATGATTCTAGGGGAACTCTCCGAGTTCCAAATATGTCCTTATTCCCTCAAAACTATCCGTGTAAGTAAATGCACAGATTCTGCATGTGACTCGGGCGCTGGCTGATTAAGGGTTTTTAAAGGGTTCTGACCTGTTGAATGTATGTTTTTCCTTTCTTTGAAACCACCTGTGAAATTCAATGAGAAAGATCCCAGAAGTCTCTTAAGTGAACAGATTAAATTCATAGAATTGCACTCCACAGTCAATTAGTAGTGGTATGTGCAACACATTGTTAGTCTGAATGAAGAACTTTGCTCTAAACCTCTGTGCTCTCTTTCCAGTATGACTTCTGCTTCACTCAGCAGAGATTAGTGTACTAATAACTGTTCTTGAATGAATAATTGTTCTTGAATGTTTCTTGCCCAGAAAATGCCAGTGTGTTGAATTCCCGTGACAATGCCGATCACCATTCTTCAACTATTACAATGTTCACTTCAATCTTGTTTATCTTTAAGAAAATACAATCATGCTGACAGTAATCATACAGATTGTCATTTTACTAGACAATTTCTTAAAAAGTGTCATCTCTGCAGAAGACCAATTATAAGTTCTAGCAAACTTTGTATAAAGTTCTAACTTAGTGACACAAGAAAACACTTTGTTTTTACTTTTTTTGACTACAAGAAAATCTTAATGTATGTCCTCCAGGAGATTGATCTCTTTTTCAACATACTTTAAACCTGAGAAGAGGTATTAATCGATTTTTAAAAGCCTTCTGCAGAAGAATCTAAAAATAAAATTCAAATTATTCTCATTTCCAGAGCTCTTCCTATCCCTAGTATATTCCACAACAGTTGCTATTTAGTCAAAATGAATTGACGGCGCAAACATTCAAAGAATACACCAAACAGTAGCTCTTCCACAGAACATGAGATCCTTAACCCGAGACTCTTCCAGTCCTAGAAGTACAGGAAGGAAGGAAGGTGTGTGAGAATAATTTAGAAAGTGACACCCTGAGACTCCTTAGGTCAAAAAAGATTTTCTTCAAAACCTTAACAAATACATTAAGTGACTCCAGGAATTTACTATTCTCTCATTTTTAGTTGTTCTCAGTCTTGTGTTTAAAAACATATCTTGCAAGACATTTAAAACATCCATTTTCAATTTGGTATCGCATTTTCTTTGCCAAGGCAGAGAGATCAGTGACTTTTCATCGTGACCTGCTTTTTACCTGTCCTGCTATGAAGGACGTTCCCATCTGTGACTGAGAAAGTGAAGTTTTAGAATCGTAGTAAGCAGGCTCGTTCTTCAGGGCAGTATACACTTCAGGCTTGTCTGTAATCATGGGACAAAATGGACATATCTTGAAACAGATCATTCTTACATCTAGCAAAGAGATATGAACAGGTAAAGGACTTCGATTATCACAGTTTTAGATGGATGAGAGCTACACCTGCTCTGGCGTGGCCTGGAGGTGGATGATAATATTTCAGTCACGAGGATATCAATGGGGAAAAGGAAGGAAAGATGGAAGCTGAAGAAACTGCTGGAGGTGACGTGAATTGTTTACATGCAAATGGAAAATGAGAAAATACAATAGAAAACTCCAGGCTAGTGAATTTGTCAACAGCAACAACAACAAAGTAGGAAAAACATTTTAACTTTATAACAGTTACAACTGAAATATATACAAGGAAGAGGCTTTTCACGCAAAGTGGGAGTAAGAATTACACATATTTGATTCTGCTACGCTACTTAATCATAAGTCAGGACGGTATGCAAGTACCTGCAAAAGGAGGAATATTCTGGAATCTTTAACTCCTATGAAATAGCAATGGAAATATTGAGAGGATGCTTACAGTATTGCATTCAAAGAGTATTTCTTTGCATGACCCTTTTTGTGACGTCTAGAATTTAGATAATGTGATTTCATCCTTTTGGTAGCGGTGACTTTAAAACAATGTTGACTTCTGGGTCTCTGCTGTGCTAACATGTATGGTGTGTTTCCCCAAATGGCGGCCGGGAATAGCATTCTGATCTCACCCTCCTGGGTGCAACATGATTGCTTTAGAGTTGCACCTCACACTCTGACGGCCCCGCGGATGAATACTGATTATGGCATGCAAAATATATTTCAAATCCAACTCCTCCAAAATGCATGAGTTTAACTTGTTCAGAAGAATGCCATTCTCAAGCTTATACATATGAATGTATTTCCATGTAGCAAAATTTCATAACTTCAGCCTCTGAGTGAGCCAGCTAGCCATGTAATATTTAACTGAAACTTTCTAAATGAAATTAAGATTTATCACACTGAATAGCATGCATTACATTGAACTCAGAATGGCAAAGTGTTGTCTAGTGATTATCTGATGGACTGGTTGTAAGAGTGGTAGTGAAATATGTTAATATCCTATAAATATGTGAAGCCTTATAAAAATTCCTGATTTTCCCTTGAAGGCAGCTTATTTCAAAGAAAGAGAAAGAAAGCAATTCATTATTAGTTATAATTATAATGAAGGAGACCTTCATTACCTGTCCAGACTTAGGCAGAGGGTAAAGAAAAGATGAGCATCTCCAGGTGTCAGAACACAAATGACGGACCTCATCACACACAGAATCTTGGTGATTAGGAGATCTAGGAAAGTTGACACACACACAGCTGGTAGTTTGGGTCCAAAGAAAAATGTGTCATGATGGCCAGAATAATTAAATATTCTAGAGTTTTTATTTTGGCTCAGTGGGAAAGGAACTATTATTATAAATAAACAAAAACTATCAATAAATATTCAGACAAAGATTTTCAAATGTTTTTAGGATAGATTAGTGATAGAGCACAATGTGAATATGCTTCTCTTGTCTCTGAATCTCTGTATCCATCCTAATGAGCTCATAAGAATTGTGTTCCTAAAAATTACTCCTTTATTGATAAATTCCTTAGACTTACAGAGTTGTAGCTGCGACGTGCAATTTATATTAGTCCATATTCTCCTATCTAGGTATTTGTCCAAGAATATCATATGTTAACTCACAAAAAACTTTCACACATTAGCATCTGTCTTTTTTAATGTGTCAAGCAATTTAAAGTTTTTGTGTTCTATATTTCCATTATCTTATTGATTGTATATACAAATTCAGACTCTCCTCAAATATTCTTAAT
Organism: Thryonomys swinderianus; assembly: GCA_004025085.1. Taxonomy (NCBI): domain Eukaryota; kingdom Metazoa; phylum Chordata; class Mammalia; order Rodentia; family Thryonomyidae; genus Thryonomys; species Thryonomys swinderianus. The sequence goes on along the minus strand of PVIC010011396.1, from coordinate 12,895 downwards.
ACATAATATATTTTATAATTCATTCTGGGAACCATTCCAATCACACCACTCTTTTTTTAGACTTTGTTTGAATTTGGATCAAGCCGCTCTACCTTCTGATCTGCCAGGAAACCCTAAAATCTCAGGCATAGTTAAAACTAGAGCTCAACCATCTGGTGAAATTTCAGTCTCACTAGTTCTTTAAATCAATAATCTTACCACCTTAGGTGAAAGGAAAGTGGTTGATCAGAGATGACAGAACAGCCCAGAATAAGGGAAACATGTTTTAGGTCAAGACAATGAATTATGGTTCGGTTGTAGATTTTAAAAACGAGTGCAACCTATATTTCCATGCTGTAAAATATAATAATCTTGGAAACGCTTAAAAGTAACCTTTGCCTTTGATAGTACTGAGTTAGAGACGAGGGGCATTTCTACAGAAAAACAACACAAGACCCCACAGTCTCACAATCCGGTGCACTCAGTTCTCTAAATGATGAACAGTGATTTGCAGATGAAAGAGCTGTAACTGCAAGAGAGAAAGCCGTATGTCCAGGGGCTCACAAACCATGTTTGCTGCAGCTAGAAATAAAACACTGACTTTTAATAGCAAAAAATCCACACCCTTGGATTTGTAATGATTCCTTTTCCTAAAAGGAAAACTAAAAAGCTGGGATGCCATTAGAAATGTTCTATCCTCACCTAAATGAGCCAGTTCATTATGACACATATGTATCCAGCGTTAAAAGGGTTATAAAATTATATTGACAATGAAGTGAAATGTTCACGTGAAAACAACCGTAATATCTTGTTCCATATAAAGAATACCGTGTAAAAGTCGAAGGAAGCACTGCGAATGTTGTGATATATTTTAACAGCCCGTGTATTAATGTATCTCTTAAATGACTGTGATTATAAGAATCATGATCTTAGATAAGTGTTCTCTTGTGTTGTGTGTTGGTGAACTGCCCAGAGGACTTCCTCGCATGTCTTTTCCATGTGGCGAAATAGCAGTACCTCAGCTCATAAACTTAATTCATTCCACAGTTCTGGGGAAGAATCGGGTTTGTTTCCCCTACTGAACTGTTCACGAACAGAAGCATGGACGAACTGAGGTCCCTCCATGTTTCTCCTTCTCATAGCCTGTTTTTTTTTTTTAATTCTCTAATGCTTCTTTCACCTCAAATTATGTTATCTAAGTGACAGATTAAATAGTTAGAGATTATTTCCATGATAGGATTCAAGTTTCATCTTTAATGTTTTCTTTCAGATTACTCTGTCCAAAAATATTTTATGAACAACTCCCAGATTCAGACAACCAACAGCTAATTAAATTGTGATTTTTTTTATTAGCTATTTACCTGTGGATACATTAGTTTAAAAATAGAGCAAGATTTCAAATACAATGAAGAGCAAATCATTCTCTACAGTAATATATAAATCATAGGCCCATATAAATAAACAGAAATAACATACCAACCAATAACTTCTGAATGTGATAAACTAGTGTGTTTAAATTCCAAGCATGGAGCTCCATGAACGTTCCCTTGTGGGTGTGGTCAGTCACCTAGATAAGGTGACTTCTAGTAAAGAACAGAGTATTATTCTGGCAAACTCTCAGAGATCACTTATTAGACACATAGTTGCTGAATCAGTCACATGCGTTTTTAGAATAGTCTAAAAGCGAGGCTTTTGTTCAGGTTTATTTATGCGTAATCATTACAATGAAGTGATAAAGATCTGGTGTCTGGATGAGAGATATGTTGCTAAGTATTATTTGTTCATTTATAATAGGTCATCTCTTCACCTTAACCTTGTAACCAACTATAACAATTGTCAAACGAATGACCGATGCCAATTAGCAAAACAGCTCCTCTGTGAATTACTGTATCTTGTTTGGAAAGTTAGCAGCACCGGTGAGATGCATTCTGGTCTTTTAAAGGTAGCCAAGAATGGCGCTGTCTTGGCCAATAGCCAAAAAAAATTCAGAAATGGAGAAGGAAAATTAAGTAAGAATTACACACAATCACACATGTGTACACGCGTGCACACACACACACAACACTTCTGCAACCCTGTGTGTTAAAACAGAAGCTTTATACATTGTTTTTTTCTACTGGAGTGCCCTCTTTCTCTTCATGTTGTTATGTGCATCTAATTGGACCCCATGGATTTATAACTTTTCTTCTTCGATAAAGGGCATAATTTGATTTTTATGCTAACACGTATTTTCTAAAACTTAAAGCACTTGTGCTCTTTTTCTTGTTATAAATGGTAGGTTGTTCTGAGAGGCCCTGAAGGGAGCAGTGATCATTAGCACATGTATTTTCCTCTGTGGAAAAAAATATCATATAGCTGATATCTTCAAATTTTCCAAGAGTGTAAATCAAGGCTTAATAATATTGTCAATCAGCTTGAGGATAACCCACTACAGAATTCAATGTGCGATGATAGTAATTAGCACTTAATGATTAATGTGAGTTTCCAACGTGTCCTGAGGGCTTCCATTGGTTCACACACTTCAGGAAAATATCTGTCATCGAGGTCTATTATTACGTTTCCGCTGGAAAAAATAACGATGCTGAGCCTTTCACCACTCAGAAACGGTGCTGTGTAACGGGACCACAGTACCCTGGGTATCGGTGTCCTGCTGCAAGATTGCCTCACCCACCAGCTGCCAGTGCTCCTGGCCGAACTCAGGTGACGTCCATATTCCGTCAGCAACGTCCGGCCTTGGGACGCAGTGTCGCTCCGCCTGTGCTCTGAGCGAACGCCCTGGAGCGTCTGCATTATCTACTCACATGTGCTAGTATCACCGCGCTGTGAGACTAATCTGGAATCCAGTTCTGATAGCTTCTTCCGTGATCCAGCGTGTATTAAAATATGAGAGAAAAGCCCAGACCGCATTAGCTTTAAGGCTCCTTGAGGCTCTGACATTGTTTGATTCAAAATTTTAATGAAATAATTACATATGCAAAGTGTCAAATACAAACAAAGCCAGTCTTCTGCAAAGAGAGACTTTACTGGAAAAGATTATTGCGGTAAAGAGAACTGTGACTGGGTGGGGGGGGGGGTTGTTATAAGAGAAGCAGTCAGCAAAGGGCTTGTGCTGCCCGGCTGATGAGGGGAGGGAGGGGCGTCCCATCAAACAGTAGCTGCAGAAGCGGCTGCCCCGGTGGCTGATTCCTGCGAGGACCGTGAGGGAGGCGGTGGGCTCGCGCTGGCCGCGGGGAGATTTCATCTCAGAGGTGGGGCAGGGCGGCGTAGTCTAATTTGGTCAATAATACATGAACATGCCTTTTTATCCCAGTGGATCAACAGGGACAAAGTCGATCTAATTTTAGTGAATCAAAACATGAGATGTTTTATATCGCACTTTATATCTCATATTATATATGTGCTGCGTCCACGGGTAAAGAAAGGTGTTGTCTGTGAATCTGTTCTACCTCTCATGAGAAAGAGGGTTGATTCCCCCCCCCCAACGATATCTCTCAAACACAAAAGTTTGGGCTGAAAAAATGTCTTAATGTGCCCCTTGTCCAGTATTCAGGTAACATTCAATATTGTCCAAAGCAACTTACGAATTCATTAGAGAAGGAGACCTGTCGACGGGTGTGGCGGAGACTGTCCTTCCGCTTACCAACGCCGCAGGAGAAGGCAATGCCAAACTCAGCGGGCACGCCTGCCTCCGTGGAAAAGCTTCACGGAGGAGCGCAAGCCTCCGTGCAGCCCGCCACTGTGGGCCCAGACTGCGGTCGCGTGGGCCTGTCCGGTGCCTGGCGGTCCCCTCCGGCCGGGCCCACGGGGCGGAGCCGCTCGCGGCCTGGATCCCAAGGGCGGCCCTCTCAGCAGCCGGGAGCTGCAGCCTGAGAACAAAGGCAGCGAATCTGGGGCACCCCACCCCCACACCGCGGGGCGGACGCGGAGCCACCAGGCGCAGCAGCGAGCCGCATTAAACATTTACACAGATGCTTGTTATCAAAATTGCTTATCTTGTACTTTTTAATAATAACTCCTTTGATTTCCTGGAGTGTATCATTCCACTTAGCAGCTTTTCGCTCTCTTTGCCATATCCTACATTCCCTAGCCTCTCCAACACACATGCGCACAGACACACACACATGCACACGCACACGCACACACACATGCACTCACGCACACACACACACAAATATCTTTTTGATCATCATTCAAAGACAGTGATGAGCAAATTGAGAGAATCTGTACAACCTCCTCTGGCTGAGTACTGTTTATGAGCATGTTTTGACAATTCATAAAGTATGTGTTTTGTCTGAAGAAAATATGAGTTGATACATTGGATAAATAATTTCTCCAGAGACACATCTGTGTGGTGTTTGTCATTGTAAAATACATCTGTATTTAGATTCTTTGAAAGAATTTCCTCTCACCAGGAGTAGCTGAGACAGTAGGAGACCATTTTTAGCCTTTAAACTCATTGCATTCTATAAAGTTTAATTGTATAGAAAATGTAGATGAGAATGGAGAATCTCTCCAGGAGCTAGGAGGTAAGTGTAATTGGGAGAATTTATTTTAATATATTTCAAGATAATAGTAGCATATCAAATCACCTAACTCTGTTTTAATTTAATTCAAGGAATAGTTATATTTATATGGTTATTTGATACTTTTAGAGAAAAATGTTCTTTCAGATGTGGCAAATAAGCAGGTGTTAATCTATTACTTATATATTAATTACATCAATTGAAATATACTAATGATGCCTAACAGGTCATCCTGCTTGAGCACACTTTCATCATGTTCATTTTATACTTAAAAATTCAATTTAGTACATATTAAACTAATATTTCAGATGAGGAAAGGAGATTATGAAGGGGAATATTATTTTGACCTTTACAGCACAAATTCTAGAGTTTTACTACCAGGATAACATCCTGACTTATCCTAATAACACGTTGTAACATATAGTATCATCTGTCTGATTGGATGATTTGTATTAAATGAATTTTTTTATACCTAAATCATTATCAAAGCAAAAGTAGCTCCCGAGCAAGTGAAACAAACTTGGCAGACTGGACTCACCCCCGCGATGAGAACCGAGCCCACAGACCCTCCCCGGAAGCAGGAACAGAATCCAGCAGCACCGGGCTGAGAAGGAGGCCCAGGCCATCTGCGTTCGCTCATCCGCTGACACAAGGGGAAGGTCCCTTTCCGTGCAGGGGCGGGGCGGTCGCAGCTCTGCGTCCAGGCTCCTCTCAGTCGGGGCAGCCGTTCCTGGGAGCCTGCCGCGCGGAGGCCCCACCCACCGTCAGGCGCTTCCGGAAGGTACTGCGTCTTCTGACAGCTGGAAAGAGCACGTGAGGAGGCACGTGACGTGTCGAGGGCTCAGAGAAGCAATGTCTGCGGATTCTAGAGCGAAAGCCCCCGAGAAAACGGAAGTGAAGAGCCTAGAGCCGTCAGCGTTCCAGCGTGTGGGTGAGGGCACCTCGCGGGCTGCCTCAGTCCTCACCCGGCCCTGCAGAGGATGTGGTTGCCGGGCGGGTTTCACTAGAAGAAACAGAGACTTTCTCCAGTCCCACAAGCTGAATTTGCGAGTCCGTCATGATGGATCCACTCGCTTCTTGTTTTTTAATATCCACAGACTGGAGACCTATGAAAACCTAAATTCCTCATCTGTCCTTTGAACATTTGGCCCAGTTATTTGCACCTAGTAAAAATCTTCTCTATTTTTCCAAAACTATCTTTTACATTATAATATTATTTTTTTCAATAAAAGCAGAACATTAGGGTGTTAAGTGATATTTTGACACACAGAAACTGTTATGAGCAAAGCATTCACTCAATATTCCCTACGTCTTCCATGAAATAATATCGAGGCAAAATATACTTCATGTTTAATCCTCTAAAACCAGGGAAATCTTAGTCAATATCAATCAGAATTTCTAAAGGATGTTGAGATTAGGTGTGCAAGGGAAGGAATCCATTAACATATCCCTTGGTTATTTTTTTTTTCTTTTGAACAGGTTAATAGAACCAGCACTGAAAGGAAATCATTTAATTTCTTTAGTTTTTGAGATTCTAGAATTAGGTAAAAAACAGGGAAAAGTGTGAAAGAAAGTTTGCATTTGGACAGATACCTTGAGGTGAGCTGGGAAATAAGAGATTTAAAAATGTGGAACGAAGCTTGCACACACACACAGCACCCACTGCATGCCTAACGCTGAACACCTTCGAATCCGTCTGCAGAAAGCCAGGCTGACAGACTCAGAAAGCTCCAACCTATCTGTCAGCTTGAGAGGCCGACAGACCGAGGGCTTCCTAACCGAATTCAGACTCTCTGTCTGAACAAACATTTCTGCCCACACTTTGCTGAAGCTTTCCTCCTCATTACTTCAACAGCTGTAGTCTATAAAAACACAAATCTGGCCGGGCGTGGTGCCTCACACCTGTCATCCCAGCACTCGGGAGGCAGAGGCAGTAGGATTGCTGAGTTTGAGGCCTCTCTGGGCACCACAGTGAGCTCAGAGCCAGCCTGAACTACAAAGCGAGACCCTGTCTCAAAAAACAAAAACAAAAACACAAATCTAAAACTTTCTCCCATTGGTTATTTTTGTATTCGTAAGGCCTCAGGACTCCCCTTGATGGCCCTGTTACAATCACTGTTCTTTTCCTTCTATCAGCGGAATCAAGTTGTTATTTTGAAATTCATTTACATCATCTTTCTTTGCACTGTTCACTGACAACCCTCTTGTCACCCACATTTCACAGTGTGACATCTTGTCAAAGCCGTTTTGCTGCGAGCTTTTTGAAACCAATTTCACAAGTCAAATGACTGGTCTATATGACAAGAATAAAAATCTCTCCAGTCAGCTAAAATGCTGCCGTTGTCACTTTTAATGAAGCTGTCCCACCAGAAGCAAAACGCTCCAGTCCTGACGGACTCATAGACACGTACAGATGGAAGACAAGTTTAAATGGGCCCAGCTTTAAGTATAATATAGAAACTGATTTTCCATTTAATTGATGGTAATTTAATAAACTAATAAAGTCCTGCTGTTCATAAGAAGGAAACCCCTGTAACTGTTTGCTGTTGGCATGGCCTACACTTGGCAGAGTTAAGAGGAAGGGTGCCAGGTGAGTGACCCGTGGGGTGTCATCCTCGACATGGGGTAAGATGGTGCTCTCCTCTGCCGTCAATCGGAAGGGAAATTCGGCCCACTTCCGCTAGAGTCTTCTTGCATTTGTTTGTATGGGTGATGCTTTCTAATTGTCAAATTTCTCCAGTCGTAAGACAATTGTTCATTCAATCTCCAGATTATCTTGCAATAAATAGTCTGATTCCAATGTATTATTGAAGACGTAAAAGGCACACCAAAGAGAAAAGCCATTATGTAGCAAGCCAAGATGAAATAAAAAATGTAAATGGATTGTCTTAAGAGCCCTTTTATCATAGGAGCTCAGTTGTGACTCTTTGGTTTACTCAGTATAAAGGAAAATGAGGCACTTTATTTTAAGTAGTTCATTTGACATTTTATTCTTCAACAGAATTACAATTTTATTGTATATTTAGCCAGTGATTTAAAATTTTTACATATAGTGAAGTAGTGCTTTATTTTGATAGTGATCAAATGTTAGATTCACTGTGTAGAAAATGAGAAACTATGATGCAGGATCAAATGAAGAAATTCTCTGTGGAAGTGTGATAGGTAAAGCTCTACATAATTTGTAGAGGATCTTTAGAAATAACTCTCAGTCACAGCTTGTTTGTTAAGGGGTTTACCATGAAAAAGACACATTCTCCATCTCATCTCCAGGGCTGCAGTGGCCAAATTATGCATTAAGAAACTGTAAGGAAATAGCATTATTATAAGATACACTATCATTATTGAAAACGATTACTACTGAACCAACTGTGGAGGTCTGAGTGGGATTCAGGGAGGAAAACAGAAAACATAGCAAATAGTAACTTGCACTCAGATATGCTAGTAACAAGAAACAAAGTAATTGTGTTGCATACTTTTTGTCTTAATTTACCCAACAGTGTCAGCTTGGTCTCTGGCAGCAATTTCCGTTCTCATCAGCCCTCACGGGAACGATCCCACTCTGCCTCAGGCTCTGATCCCAGCGCACTAGCACATCAGCTCTTACCACATGGAGCTAAAGTCAAAACTTGCTCTTAGGGCTTAGCTGAGTAGTTCCAGCACCTGCCTAGCAAGCGCAAGGTCCCTGGTTCAATCCCCGGGAACCACATACAATACCGGGTGCTGTGACTCACGCCCACCAGTAATCAGTACCACACCCCACAGTGCCGGGCGTGGTGACTCACGTCTGTCATCCCAGCACTCGGGAGGCAGAGGCAGGAGGATTGCTGAGTTCAAGGCTGGCCTGGGCTACATAGTGAGCTGAGGGCCAGCCTGAACTACAAAGCAAGACCCTATCTCAAAAAACAAAAAGAAAAAATCTTGTTCTTAGTGTCTGTTTTGTCTAAGTGGCAGCGGGATCACTCATTTTTCCCTATTTTTCGTGATCTGTGTCTCATTTTATTGACAGATGACATTCTTAATTCATTTGTAGATCTTAAAGTTGGATTTTCTGAAGACTATCAAATGCTATAAACACTGCCCAGTATTTCTAACACCGAACATCCGTTTCCAATCTCTTTGAGACTAATTGGTTCTATGCACTTTTATATGCTAGAACAAGGTTCACTTCTTCAAGCTTCCTTATCGTGTTTGGCTTAGATTTTATGGAAAACTATATACAATTTTCCCTAACTGTATTTTTCAATGATTCAATGAGAATTTTTATTTATGTAGAAATATGAAGAGATGTCAAAGTTATTTTTTACCCAAGAATATAAACTGTTCCTTCATGAATTCCAATAACCTTCAATATTATTCATAGAATTTTTTAATTTTTATGAATTGTTGGTTCAGTCCACTCTTTGGATTGTCCTGGTTTCCTTATGTTGCCAATTTTCCGCCCCTGGGCTCTTGTCCTCGGGACAGCGGAGAGGAGGCCGACAAGCCAGCAGTGGGTAGCACACTGAGCACGCTTTGCTAGGGGACGGCGAAGCCCTCACCACCCTCGAGGGGCTCCCAGAGGGGGTGCAGAGCAGAGGCCCCAGGGCAGGGGTGTAAGGCACTTTAGTTGGGCTAATTTAGCGGGACACAAAAGTGAGACCTGCAAACAGCGCAACTGCCGCTTTGATCTGGGCTCCTAAGTCGGGACACCTCCTCGCGCCCCCAGCGACCCCCCGCACCCAGACCCTCGCCCTTTGAGGCAGAGCAGCTGCCGTGAGCTGGGCCTCTCACACCGGAACCGGCCTCCTCTGCCCTCTGGCTTCCGGCCAAACCCACTGAGCCTCCTTCCCTCGTGTTTTAATTTTCCTGGGCTGTCTCTCGGTTTCCTAAGGTCTTCCCCCACGTCTGCTGTCATGGCCTGTCCCCCTGGACGTGCGGGGCGGGGGCTCTGGGGCCCAGGCCAGGGCTGCTCCGTGCTGAGAGCGCAGCTCCCTGGGTGGAACCGGGTCTGACAGCCGGACCAGGTGTCGGGCAAGGAAGCCCCCCGTTGCCTCCCGTTGCCTCACGTGTGCAGTCTGTGCTCCTGCATGGGGTGAGAGGGAAGACGTTTTTGCATTTCCAGTTGATCAAGTTTTAAATAGTTACTGCATCATGCTGCGACATGTTTGATTTTCAGCAAACACGACTGAAAGTGATCAAATGTCTGTGTCTATCTTGATTATGTGAATTCCTTTCTTTATAAAAGTAATAAATTATATGGATTTACTTAAACCCTATTTAGCTTATATTATAAATTATATTTTACAATGATAAATTATTTTCATATAGCATTAAGTTAATCAATATTTTATTCAGAGGTGGAGTTTTTTTGCAACGTAGCCAATTACTGAAATGAACATCTCATTGTTTGTGACTGTATTAATCTATTTCTTCAGTATTCACATGAATTTCATAAGATAATGTAGAATGAACTAATAGCTTTAATATATATATATATATATATATATATATATATATATATATGGTCATAAAGTCTTACTATGTAATTCAAGGTAGCTCTGACTTGAGGCCCAGGCTGGCCTCAAACTCATGGCAATTCTCCTGTCTCAGCCTCCTAAGTACTGGGATTACAGATTTGTGCCACCACACCAGGCTATTTTGTATTTTCCATGAAAGAAATGTACTTGTCATATGAATTAATCAGTCTTTGTGTATTTGTTACAAGTGCACTATGAAACCATTTGGTCCTAAAATTTTATTTGTCAGCATATCTGTTATCTATTGCTGTAGCACAATATACATTGTACAGAAATGCTTTTGTGTTTCTGCATGCAGATTCTACAGAATTTTAATTTCATTCTGATACCTTTTACCACTAATATTACTCAGTCTTTACACATTTGCTAGTTGATTATAGCTGGAAGGACTGTTTTTAATGATACCACAGACACTAGACTCTATCAAACAAAACATTACTCAGTCTTCATACAGTACCGGCCTATGCTCGCAATGGAGGTGGACAGACAACAGAATAACCATGACCTGATGAAAATGGTCTTGAGAGGATGTTTCCTAGGACAACCCCTCCTGATGAGGAAATCAAATACAAAAATCTACAGCATTTCACTTCATACTGACTCACAGTCCTCTTTTGCACTCACCAATTGTTCTGTTGCAGTGTTTCAAGAAACTCTTAACTTTACCATTTTGAAACAATTTCCTTAGGATGCCGCCATTTTGAAACAATTTCCTTAGGATGCCGCCATTTTGGATTAACTTCATTAGGACTCCACCATTTTGGAACAACTGTCCTAGTCCTCCACAGTTCTGAGACAACTTCTCTAGGTTTCCACCATTCTAGAACATGGTCCTTTGAGGCTTTCTTCTCGAAGCAAAATCTTTTACTTTTATAACTCTGTGACTACAAAAGGTAGAGTCCTGCTGTTTACCTGTGATCCCTGAAGCCATCTTTTCTATTCTCTAGCTCGTTCTCAGTCATTAATATCTCCTTTTCTCTGTCTTTACACTCTTCAGCTTTACTGGAGCTTCCTTCCTTGGCAAACTCAAAATATCTTAAGTCATTCTACTGGGCTTTTGCTCTTCAATATCAACCTAAATCTGACTAAAAGTCCTCAACATGAGCCAAGCCCTCCCCTGCCCCTCAGTATTTAACTACTTTGAAATTTCTTCTGCATTGCCTCCAATCTCAGTCTCAGGCAAAGTAGCTGGACAGGAACACAATTAGAACTCTTTGCATTTCACACTATAACGCATCATTTGGAGTCCAACAGCCAATGCAGTCCTTCTTCCTAGCAGAAATCTCCTGAGCCTGATCTTTGCAAACTTTCTGGTCTTCGAAGCTCTGACCAGAGTCCCCCCTACAGAACAGCCTAAGATATTTCAGCACTATTTCTTGAGCTAGACGCTCTGAATCTTTCAGCAAAGTCTCTGAACAAGCGCAAAATGCAGACAAACTCTGTCAATCCATAATGTGCATCTTCTGGAGCTTAGGAGCCAGTGAAGTCCTTCCTAGCAGAAACTTCTTGAGCCTGGTCTTCATCAGCTTTTTGATCTTCTTATCTCTGACAAGAATCTCTTATACAAAATAGTTGTCCCAATGCTACATCTGTAGACAACATCACTGAATCTCTCCTAGCTTGTCTCCTTCTCATAAGCCAGTCCAAAGCTCTTGCACCATGTAGCCAGGTAATGCCATAGTAATGACCCCACTTACCTGGGACCAAATGTCTGCGTTAGTTACTTTCCTCTTGTTGTTGAGACAAAATATCTGTCACCAAAGTTAAAGGGGGAAAGGAATTATTTGTTCATACAGGTTTCAGTGTGGTGGCAAAGAAGCAAGACAGGGGAGAAACAAAATAATTAGAAACAAGATAGCAAAGGTAATGAGAGAGGACATTTACGGCACCTGCACCATAGCAGTGGCAACAAGGGAGGAAGACTTTCCTGAGTCACTCAGATTGCGGGGGGCATGGCCGTGCCGAACCTCTTACCCGTGCCGAGCCTTTTAGTGTCTCTATGCACTTTGTCCCATCATCACAGTCTCCAGACTTAGCTTCCTCAGGCCAAATGAGGCTTTTGGGGACATCCAGACCCGAACCATGACACCTTATGTATATGTTTAAGTCCAGTGGATGTTAAGCAATGATTGTATATAGGAAGCATTGCTTGCCATTGTATTTTATAAATGAGCAAAATGATGCTGTAAGAAATTTAGGAGAACGTCAACCTCCCTTTGTGTTTCAGAATGTTGTTCTTTCTTATCATATGCACACAACTTTTAAATATGTTCTTTTAAAAATACCTGTCATAAAATTTTAACATCAAATGCCGGACGTGGTAGCTCACGCCTGTCATCCCAGCACTCAGGAGGCAGAGACAGGAGGATTGCTGAGTTCGCAGCGGCTTGCCTGGGCACCATACTGAGCTCAGGGCCAGCCTGAACTACAACGCGAGACCCTGTCTCCAAAAAGAAAAAAAAAATTAACATCAACATTTGTACTATATTATAATCTCTGAAATGACATTTCTGTTTGTTATAATTTTGAATGGTTATTTCTTTCAGTTGTGTATTGTAACACTTCTATATATTTCTACAAAAATAAAACTAAATATTATTTTTAAAAAGTCATTCAATGCTGAAATTTGAAACCTTCTTCTCTTATCCTGTTTTTCTGTATTTTTCTTTCTCTTTTTACTTTCCCTTTTAGATAGAATTAATCTTTCCAGGTTCAATAGTCTCTCTCTTAACATTTCTGAAGTCCTATCTACCCTCTTGATTCTCCAAATTTTGTATCATGACAGATTCTGAGGTTATGCTGGTATCATAGACAGGTAAACTAATCAGATGTCTTGTAGGCAGTTAAAGAGGACAGGCCTATAAGGAGCCAACATGG
>PVIC010011395.1:25627-41601 GCA_004025085.1 Thryonomys swinderianus | reverse complement strand
TTTTTGAGACAGGGTCTCGCTTTGTAGTTCAGGCTGGCCCTGAGCTCACTATGGTGCCCAAGCAAGCCTCGAACTCAGCAATCCTCCTGTCTCTGCCTCCCGAGTGCTGATTACAGGCGTGAGCCACCACGCCCGGCATTGTGGTATGCGGTGTTGATTGTTGGTGGGCATGAGTCTCCACGCCCAGCATTCTATGTGGTTACTGGGATCGAACTCAGGACCTTGCGCTTGCGAGGCAGGCACCGGAACCACTGAGCTAACCCTCCAGCCCAGGACTGTTGTTTTTAACACAGTCCCTTTGTAGTATAATTTCAAGTCAGGGACTGTGATGCCCTTGCCTTGTCTTTGTTGCCCAGAACTGCTTTTGTTATTCTAGGTCTCTTCTGGTTACAAATTAATTTTAGCATTGTTTTCTGTAATTCTGTGAGACATGCTGTTGGAATTTTGATTGGGATTGCATTAACTCTGTATAACAATTTTGGAAGTATGGCCATTTTCATTATATTGGTTCTTGGAACCAAGAACAAAGGATATCTTTCCATTTTCTGATATCCTCTTTGTTCTCCTTATTGAGTCCTATAGTTTGCAATAAGAGGCCCCTTACTTCCCTTGTTAGATTGATTCCTAGATAGTTCATATTTTTGGATGCTGTTGTGAAAGGTGTTTCCCTAATTTCTCTCAGTGAGTTTGTGATTCATGTGTAGGAAGGCTACTGATTTTTGAGTGTTGACTTTGTATCCAGCTATGCTACTGAACTTGGTTATTAAATCTAGAAGTCTTTTGGTGAGTATGGGTGTCGTCTATAAAAAGCACCCTACCATCCACAAATAATGATAATTTAACTTCTTCCTTTCCTCTCTTATTTTTGATTTCTTTCTCTTGTTTAATTGCTCTGGCTAATGCTTCCAGAACTACACTGAATAAGAGTGGTGACAGTGGACATTCTTACCTTGTTCCTGATTTCAGAATAAAAGTTTTCAGTTTTTGTCCATTTAGTGTGCTGCTGGCTGTTGCTTTTATCCAATTGAGATAAAGACCGTTTATTCCAATTTTCTCTGGGATTTTATCATGAATGTGTGTTGGACCTTGTTGATTTTCCTGCAGCAATGCAGATGATCACATGGTTTTTGGCTGTGTTAATGTAGTGTATTATATTTATTGATTTGCACATATTGAACCATCCCTACATTCCTGGAATGAATCTAACTTAGTCATGGAATATATAGTTTTCTTGATGAGTTGCTGCATTCTGTTTGCCAGAATCTTATTGAGGATTTCTGTATCTATGTTCATCAGGGAGATTGGCCAGTAGTTCTCCTTTTTAGTTGGAGCCTTCTCTAGTTTTGGAATCAAGGTAATGGCAAATACATTCAAGAAATGAATTGGGTATATTGATTCCCTTTCAGTTTCATTAGACTGTGAGATATAGCAGCATTAGGTCTCACCCAAATTTCTTGTAGAATTCAGCAGTTAATCCTTCAGGGCCTGTGCTTTTCTTTGCTGGTAGGATTTAATTACATCTTCAACTCCATTGATGACATTGGTTTCTTTGGAATTTTTCTGTCTCCTTGATTCAGTTTTGGTAATTCAGATGTATCTAGGAATCTGTGCATTTCTTCCATGTTTACCATTTTATTAGAATATAGGTTCTTGAAGTAGGTATTGACAATCTTCTGGATTTCTTCAGGATCCATTATGATTTCACCCTTTTTATTCCTAATTGGATGGATTTGAGTCTTTTCTTTCCTTTTTGTGATGAAGTTGGTGAAGGGTTTATCAATCAAAAGACCAACTCTTCATTAATTGTTTGTATTGTCTTCCTAGTTCATATTGAATTAGTTTCTGCTCTAATCTTCATAATTTCCTTCCCTTGCATAAGCTTTGGGATTGATTTGCTCTTGTTAGTCTAGAAGCTTGCAGTTCAACATTAGACTGTTTATTTGAGTCCACTCTATTTTTCTGATATGAATACTCACTATTAAAAATTTCTCCCATAATGCCGGACGTGGTGGCTCACGCCTGTAATCCCAGCACGCAGGAGGCAGAGACAGGAGGATTGCTGAGTTCGCAGCGGCTTGCCTGGGCTCCATAGTGAGCTCAGGGCCAGCCTGAACTACAAAGCGAGACCCTGTCTCAAAAAAAACATTTTTTTCTCTCATAGACTGCTTTTCGTTGGGCTGGGGATTTAGCTCAGTGGCACCATGCCTACCTTGCAAGCACAAGGGCCTGAATTCAATCCCTAGTACTGCAAAAAAAAAAAAAGACTGCTTTTTATTGTTCATAAATTCCAATATGTTGTATTGGCATTATAATTTAATTGTAGCTATTATCTAATTTTATCTGAGGTACATTGGCTATTCAATAAGTGCTATTTATGGAGTTTTGTTTTTTGTTTTTTGGGTTTTTTTTTTTTTTTTGAGATAGGGTCTCACTTTGTAGTTCAGGCTGGCCTTGAGCTCACCATGTAGCCCAGGCAAACCTCGAACTCAACAATCCTCCTGCCTCTGCCTCCCGAGTGCTAGGATTACAGGCGTGAGCCACCACACCCAGCTAGTTATGGAGTTTTTGTGGTTTATTCTGCCACTGATTTCTAATTCCATTGCATTATGGTCTAATAATATACATGGGATAATTTCGGTTCCTTTATTCTATGACCTAGTATGTGGTGTATTTTGGAGAATGACCCATGTACACAAAAAGAATGTGTATTTTGATGTTGTGCAGTAGACTACTATGCAAACATCTACTAAGTCCATTTGTTAAAATGTTTGGTTCAGTTCTAACATATCATTGTTGTTGAGGTTTTTGTCTAGTTGATCTGTTTGTGACAGTGTGGTACTGAGGTCCCTCGCTACATTTGGTGTTATTTGATTCATACCTGTTAATACTTGCTTTATATAGTTGGTGCACTAGTCATGGGGGACACCTGAACTCAAATAATTCACCACCTCCTGCCATCCCCTACTGCTCTGTTGCACTGATGCTTTTCTCTGTGGAGGCCTCTGGGGTCAACAGCGGTCACCCTGCATCTGCACATTCAAGCCATACTCCCTACACTGTGAGTCCAGGCTCAGGGAGAAAACACTGCCTGGCACCCTCTCCCTCTGCTTTGTCAAAGTGTCTCTCTTCACACTTCCTATAAGCTTCAGTTCTCACATCAGATCCCTCGTGGGTTCCAGGGACCCACTCTCTTCTCCTTTTCTTCTTCATGCCTCTATATCCCAGTGTGAGGACACCAAATTTCAAAGAGGCTCTTTTTCTGCTGCTCACCGCTCCACCATCTGCCTGAAAGTCTAGCGATTGATTTTCTAAATCAGAAATGTCAATATTCATTTAAGACATAAAAATATATGACATGGGGATTTGTAGCAACATAGCACAATTAGGTTGGTTTGTTTGTTTTTTCTGGTACAAGAATCAAACTCAAGACATTGTACTTGTCAGGCAGGCACTTGCACTACTAAATCCCTCGCGTCATAGCACAATTTGGAGCACAGGCTTTGTCAAGACAAAAACATTTTCTAAATGTCTTAGTGGGGTTTTATGGTTTTGTTTTTGTTTGGTTTGGGGCTGTTTTAAGATTCAGTTTTGCTATGTAATTCAGGATGTCCTTAAACTCATTACGGAGCCCAGCCTGGCTTCAGACTCAGAGCAATCCTCTCTCCAAATTCCCACGTGCTGGGATTATAGGTATACACCATCACAGCTGACTTTTATATTTCTCTTTAATACTGCAGCTAAGAGATCTATTTTCTCAGAGCGTTGAAGAGGACAGTTTTTAACCATCACTCACCACACAAGGCCGGCAGCCTGAGGTTAAATGTGGGGGAAGCGAAAACCCTGGAGCCTCCCTGTGCGTGACACCAGTGAGTGCTCAACAACTCTTTCTCACCTGGACATGGTGGTACACACCTGTGATCCCAGTGTTCTGGGAGGCTGCAGCAGGAAAATCACAAGATAAAGCCCAACCTGAACCATTTAGACTCTGTCCCAAAATTATTATTATTATTATTATCATTATTGTTTTAAGATGGGGTCTTGCTTTGTAGTTCAGGCTGGCCCTAAGCTCACTGTGTAGCCCAGGCAAGCCTGTGCTTCCTGAGTGCTGGGATTATAGACATGAGCCACCATGACCAGCACTGTGGTATGTGGTGTGGGGACTGAACTCAGGACCTTGTGTTTTCGAGATGGATGCCGGAACCACTGAACTAAATCCTTAGTCTGTACCAAAATTTTTAAAAATGTTAAAGGGGTGGGGTTGTAGCTCAGTGTGAAGGCCTGAGTTCAAGCCCTAGAAACACAAAAAAACAATAAAAATCTGGGTGACTCAGAGGCAAGGGCAGACAGGGGGCTTTTGCATCCTGGCACCATTAGTATTCTAGGCTAGATTTCTCCTTGGGGAGACATGAATTCAGAAGAATCTATGATGGGTAGCCCACTCGCAATCTCACCCCTCAGGCTCTATATTGCATTTTAGGAAAGTGGTTCGAGTTCATTCTCACTTTGTGCACATAATGCAAGTCTGTTTCCAGCTGGGATTGCTGCAGCTGTGACCCAAATTTAATGATATTTATGCTGAAGATAAAAACTTGATTTCCTTTCCAGAGCCACATCTGTGACATTGAACATGAGTTATTATAAGATCACTGAGTTATTCCTTCCTTCGCACTGATAATGGGTGGAGCATCAGCCAAAGCAGCCCTCCAGACCCAGTCACCACCACTGTCCAGAACCAGAGATGCTGAGTGCCCTGATACACCCTGTTCCTCCACCAGAGGGGCTAACACGAACTCACTCTCCAGACGCTTTGCTGGATGAACAAGAAACATGAATGAATCTATTGCACCCAGGGGATAGCTCAGTAGTAAATCATTTGCCTAACAAACACCACAAAAACAAAGCAGACCCTTTGGCCTCCTCTTGGGCAAATGATATGGCTGAGCTGTACAACACTTGCCCAGCATACACAAGGCTCTGGGTTCAATGCCCAGTACTGCAAAAAACCAATCGATAAGTCTATTAAAATCAACCCTTTTCCCAGACAGAAAACAAGGAAATTCCTACTAAGGGGATACTTGACTAGAAGAAAAGATCTGCAGATTAAGATTAGTCAAACTAACTCAAAGTTAATGGTGAGGCCAGCAGCATTCATTCAAAAATATTTGTTGAGCACATTCCCCATGACCAGTGTCAGAATAAAAGTGGAAAAGCCACTCTGTCTACCCTAGTCCTGGGCAGAGGCGCTCCAGAGGGCTGTTGAGGCTATGCGCTGCTACTGCTCGTACTCTACCATGTGCGTGGCATCCCCAGGACCTCGTTGTACAGTGGCCTTGCCACAGACATTCACATTCCCGCAGGTGACCAATGTACACAGGAATGATTAGTGTGTCGGTTTCAATCCAGAAGGCTCCCCACAGGCCTCATGAGCTCACAGGTGGGGCTTTTGGAAGGTGATTGGATCTTGGAGGCACCACAGCTAACTTGCTCTTAGGAGGTGGGTCTGGAGGAAGAGGTAGGTCACTGAGAGGGTGGCCTCAGGGATCTATCTCCACTCCTGGATTCGCTTCTAATTTCCTAGAGAGGAGAACCTTACAAAGGAGATGCTTTTGAGCATCTCCTTCCTTGCTGAGGAAGCTGAAGACATCAAATGACTTCAGTTAACACTCACAAGACACACAGCAGCGTCTCATTTCAATGGCCCTCGGAGGCAGCATAACTGAAACTAAGTCCTCTGAGATAAGGTCACATTTAGCACTGCAAACCATAAGTGAGGGTATTTCCTCTCTTGATTTATATTATAATCCTTTTCTTGTGGTGTCAGAATAAATAACAAAGACACAAAGTAACCTTAACAGAAATCATGCAAGACATGAAAAGATGTTACACAAAACAGGCCTAGTTTTATGTGGGTTTTTAAAATACTAATTGCATAGTAATTTTAAACCTAACAAGAATGACAATAGTGAGCATGACTTGTTGAGCCCTTACCATCCTCCACCTGCTGCCCCTGGCCTCACTCCAGAGACATAACAGTCCCGTGAGACAGGCGGCATTAGCTGTAACAACCAGAGGGTCAGAAACATGAAGTAGTTGACCCAAGAATACACAGTGGTGAAAAAATGTGATGGTAATAAAAAAAGGGTAACAAAGCTTATGTATTTAGGGGGTGGGGGGGTCATGGGGTGGGTAGGAGAAGGGAAAAAATGAGAATTAAATCATGTCATATACTGGTACAAATTCCTAATATTGAATGTGATCACAATGTGTATATACAATGTACCAATAAGGATAAAAATAAACTAAAACAAAACAAAACAAAAAGAATACACAGTGGTTAACTGTGACTAACTTTCAGACTCAGATATTTTCAACCTCAAAGTTTATTCTTTTTATCTCTGAGAAATCTATAGCTATGAAATAAAAAACTTTGCGGTAATGTTTGACTGAATAAAATATAAATGCTATAAATTTGCCATCTTTAACACTTGGGGTGGTCCTAGTCCTAAAACAAGTGCTCTTTCTCTATTTTTCACATCTGTTTGGGGTTTCTCTTGAGGGTCAAAGAGGCAAGGATACCTTGGAATCTACACAAGGTAACACCACATTGGTGTCTGCCATGAAAGGTTTCTTTTCACCTACATGGTAGGAACACTGTGAAATCAAAGTGCTTCTCTCTGTTCATCAGAAGGGAAATTGAGGCCCAGGGAGGTGAAATCCTTTGTCTAGAACCATACAGCTAACAGAAGAGGTGATTATAATTCACATTCTTTAACTTGGTTTTTTTTTATTAGTACATGTTTGCAGTACATAGTGACATCATCGTTGGGAATTGATAATATACATAACACATGTTAATTCTCTTTATATCCCCTTCCTTTCTCTCACCTCTGCATCCTGCCCCCTTTCACTCACTCTCTGCATTGAAAGTTTATGATCACAACCACGCCAAACTGAACCTGGCACTAACTACCTAGAATGATAGGCCTATATTATTGGAAGATGCAATTGAGATAATTCAGCTCATAATTATTTAACAGAATACAGTATGGACCATTTATTTACTTAAATTTTTCTAGTAGCCATGTTTTTACAAAGTTAAACAGGTGAAAAAACTTTTTTTGAGACAGGGTCTCACTTTGTAGTTCAGGCTGGTCCTGAGCTCACTATGTAGCCCAGGCAAGCCTCAAACTCAGCATTCCACCTGCTTCTGCCTCCCAAATGCTGGGATTACAGGCGTGAGCCACCACGCTCAGCACTGTGGTATACTGTACTAATCGCTGGTGGCCATTGTTGTATGTGGTTACCATTAATCGAAGCAGGGACCTTGCGCTTCCTAGGCAGGTGCCGGAAACACTGAGCTAAATCCCCGGCCCTGAAATTAATTTTAAAGTATTTTATTTAAGCCAATATAGCCCCCAATTTTTTTCTAGCACTGGGAATCAAACTTGGGACCTTATATTTGCCAGGCAGGAGTGACACTGTTGAACTATATCCCTGGCCCTCCAATATACTCAAAAACATTATCTTCGAAGTATGCTATCAATACAAAAGTTATTAATGTGAGATTCACTTATTTACTATCTTTGAACTTTGGTATGCATTTTACACTTCTAACCCATCTCAACAAGGACACTATTGATATCTGATGCCAACTATCTGATATCTGACACTGATATCTTATCAAAGTTACTAATTTATGTTTAAAAGAAAAATAACCACTCAGGTTTTAAAATTTAAATTTATTAAGAATTAGTCATTTGGGCCGGAGGGTTAGCTCAGTGGTTCCGGCGCCTGCCTCGCAAGCGCAAGGACCTGAGTTCGATCCCCGGTAACCACATACAATGCTGGGCGTGGAGACACGCCCACCAACAATCAACACCGCATACTACAATGCTGGACGTGGTGGCTCATGCCTGTCATCCCAGCACTTGGGAGGCAGAGACAGGAGGATTGCTGAGTTCGCGGCGGCTTGCCTGAGCACCATAGTGAGCTCAGGGCCAGCCTGAACTACAAAGCGAGACCCTGTCTCAAAAAGCAAAATAAATAAATAAATAAATAAGAATTAGTCATTCACATATCATTAGTAAATTCATGTGTCATGACACGTACCAACTCACCACAAAGAATGTAATCAGTATGTATAGGACAATTATTCTACTAAAATTTTTAAAAAGAAAACGAATAACATTAAATAAAATTAAGAATTCACTTCCTCCTCAGTGGCTTTAGCTACATTTCAAGTGCTTAACAACACTGTGACCAGTGGTTACTAAAGATGGTGTAGACTCATCTCAAACTTGCTGGACTTAAAAAGAAACACAAACCCGAAGAGCCAAAGTGACTTACTCAGGATTGTTGTAAGTTGATAAATGAGCCAAAAGTAACCCAAGCTTTCCAACAGGGAGGTTCTTACCAATCATGGGTAATAAGCACTTTTGAGTTGCCCTCTGGAGTTGCTGCCAATCTTTGGGTCTCTCCTGACGCTGACCACATCCGCATCCAAGCCCCTCCCTCCTTGGGTAGAGTTTCCCTGGGACTCCCACATCCTCACCATGTTTCAATCTGCAAACTTCAGCCACCAAGAACCTTAAATAGGTTCCTCAGAATCCTGTTCATTGAGTAAATTACAAATACAAACAAAAAAAATGTTTAAAAAGTATGAGTACATAGAACCGGAGATTTAGCTCAGTGATTCCAGTGCCTGCCTAGCAAATGCAAAGTCCTGAGTTTGATCTTCGGTAACCACATACAGCAATACCAGGTGTGGTGACTCACGCCCCCCCCCCCCCCCCCCCCCCCCCCCCCCCCCCCCCCCCCCCCCCCCCCCCCCCCCGGCAATCAGTACCACATACCACAGTGCTGGGTGTGGTGGCTCACGCCTGTAATCCCAGAACTCAGGAGGCCGAAGCAGGAGGATTGTTGAGTTTGAGATTTGCCTGGGCTACATAGTGAACTCAGGGCCAGCCTGAACTGCAAAGTGAGAACCTCTCTCTCTCAAAAAAAATGTATGAGTACATGAATGAAAGTTAGTAATTTTATGTTATCTCTATTAATACAATTTAATATTATAAGGTGAGCATTTTTATATATTATCTCTATCCTCTAACCAGAATGTGGTAAATTTCTCTTGTTAACGTCATTTTTTAGGTAGAATGATGAGATGCTAAGAAATTTATACAATTTATCTAAGCCTGTACAAGGCTTTAGAGACAGACTTAAGGTGAGAATACTTTGTATTCCTGTTCTGGATCTATTTCCTAAGTCACAATACTTCTCTTTAGTTATGTCCATGCTAAAAAAACAGTGCATGAGGGCCAGAGATTTAGCTCAGTGGTTCCAGCACCTGCCTCGCAAGCGCGAGGTCCTGAGTTGGATCCCCGGTAACCACATACAATGCTGGGTGTGGAGACTCACGCCCACCAGCAATCAGTACCACATACCACAGTGCCGGGCATGGTGGCTCACACCTGTCATCCCAGCACTTGGGAGGCAGAGACAGGAGGATTGCTGAGTTGGAGGCTTGCCTGGGCTACATAGTGAGCTCAAGGCCAGCCTGAACTACAAAGCGAGACCCTGTCTCAAAAAGCAAAAATAAATAAATAAATAAATAAATAAATAAATAAATAAAATCTCCACCAAAGGTCTTATGTATTCGGAAGTGGGACTTTCAGAAAGTGACTAGATCATGGGGATTCTATACTCATCAGTGTATTAGGTGACAGATAAATGTGCTGCTAGGAGATGGGGTCTGGTTAGAAGTATGTAGACTTATAAAATCTAAAATGTCTAGGGCCAGGGATTTAGCTCAGTGATTCCCTTGCAAGCGCAAGGTTCCAAGTTCAGTCTCTGGTACCACATACCACAATGCCAGGCATGGTGGCTCACACTTGTAATCCCAGCACTCAGGAGGCAGAGGCAGGAGGATTGCTGAGTTCAGGGCTTCCCTGGGCTACATAGTGAGCTCAGAGCCAGCTTGAACTACAAAGCGAGATGCTGTCTCAAAAGAAAAAAAAAAGAGAGACAGAAGAAAAAATACAGGCAATTTGCTATCAACCGCTAAGACTTCCCCTTTAAGTGTATTGTTTGTGACTATGGTGATAAAACTATTTTCATGCTCTTTATTTTTTTATATGCACTGTATTCTAAAGAGCTGAAACTGGAATTTCTTCCACTGGAAAGACATAAATGTGGTCATATAAAAGCAATGTGGACATGTGTTTACATATAGTCACATAATTAGAAACATCTTTTTAAAAAAACTTCTCTATTGAGATGTTTGTTTGTTTGTTTTTGGTCGTACCATGGATTGAACTCAGGCCCTTGTGCTTCCAAGATAGGTGCAGTACCATTTGAGATAAAACCCCAGGCTCTATTGAATTATTATTAACCAAAAGTGCATATCATGTATAGAACTTGAGTTAGGAACAAGAGCCTCTCCCTCTCTCTCTCTCCCTCCAGGGTCTCATGAAATAGTTCCAGCTGGACTTAAACTCTTGGCAATCCTTCCATTTCAGCCTACTGAGTGCTAGGATTACAGTAATGTGCCACCATGCCCAGCTAAGATTCTCTTGTGAAAGCATAATTACAAGTGTGGCCACAGACATATCTACCACCTTCCAAATTTTCTTCCAATTCCTTCATTATTAGTAGTATTATCATCATTATTGTAAGGACATTTAACCTAAGATGTACCCTATTAGTAAGTTGTAAGTTTGTGATGCAGGGTTTTTACCTATAGGTACTATGCTTTATAATAGATCTCCAGGGGCCAGAGATTTAGCTCAGTGGTTCTGATGCCTGCCTAGCAAGCACAAGGTCCCTGGATGGATCCCAGTAAACACATACAACAATACTAGTCATGGTGGCCACGCCCACCGGCAATCAGTACCACATACCACAAATGCTGGGGTTGGTGGCTCAAGCCTGTAATCCAAGCACTCGGGAGGCAGAGGAAGGAGGATTGCAGAGGTTTGCCTGAGCTACACAGTGAGCTCAGAGCCAGCCTGAATTACAAAGCGAGACCCTGTCTCAAAAAAAAAAAAAAAAAAACAACCCTGTAATTCCAGGAGCTGAGGTGTGGCTCAACAGTAGAGCACAAATTTACAGTGTACGAGGATCTCCAGCACTGGGGAAAAAAATCTAATTCCAGCTTTGCTTGAGAAATAACACCTTGGGAAATTCCAACCAACTCAAACACTATTTTTTAAACCCTCAAAATTAATCCTCTAGTTACAAAAAGTCTTTGGAGAGCATCATACACTATATTGCCCACTGGCTCTTCTGAAGCAATATTTAGAAACTAACCTGGTAGAAACTACAACTATTTTCTCCTAAATTCCTCTCTGTCCTCCACTTTATCTTTAAGAGAAAGGAAAAGGTATTTCTCCAAGGAATTGTTCAGAGAATCCCCTTCTCAGTTGGCTCATTTCCAAGTAAACAGAAGTTTCCAGATGAGCTAATGGGTCTAAGGGGAATTCAAATATCTTCAAAGCACTGATTAAAGGGGACTCTCCAGTTTACCAGACTGATTAACCTACACTCTGCTCTCTGCTCCTCAGTAATAATTAACCAAAGACTTCCTCCATGCAGTGGGGATTCTTTGATGTCCCCCATTAAGTGACCTTCCAGAATCAGGTTTTGGTTTATCTTCTTGTGTCTTCCTCTAATGACATTTACTCAAATCTTTCTAAGATTCACTTACCCAGGTTCAAAGCCGGAAAGCTGCCTGGAGGTAACATCTTTTAAAAAGAACCCATTGAATACAATCTTCCCTCCAATAAAACTTACACACTGCATTTATCAATTTCTAAAAATCTGATTGTGAATGAAGAGCTCCATTCTATCACGGCCACCTTTATAAAGCTTGAGAGACAGGATAAATTTATCTATGAAAAGGCATGAGGTTGCCCAATGGATTAAACTGCCTTTGCAAATTATTCTTTGCAAACTTTTTTTTCTTTCTTTTAGTTTGCCAGGCATCCTAAATTCTAAAGAAAAACCAGGCATGGAGGTACACACCTATAATCCCAGCACCTGAGAAACTGAGCCAGGATTGCCAATTTTAAGGGCAGCCTGGACTACATTGTGAGATCAAACATAGCCTAAACCATAGCAAGATTCTGGCTCAAAAAGAAAAAAACTTTTAAATAAATGAATTCTAAAGAAAAGCTGTACCTATATGATTGAGATATTAACTGCTAGAGTCAACTTTTCCAGGGAGGAAAAAACCCAGAACAAAACAACAACAACAAACCACATAAGTACCAATTATAAGACTTCCTATCAGTAATCTTCCCTTAGATTTACAGAACCCAACAACCCTAAATATCTGATGAAGTCATCAGATAATAGCAGATTTTATGTCAAAGAAATGGACTACTGAGGGATTAATTATTACCCTGGCATGCATCCACATAAACTCTTCACTTGTGGTTGTTAGCTAACATGGCCCTTTAGGACAGTTCCTTTAGCATCCTCCATCTTCCAGTCATCAGCTCATAGTGATAATGTTATTCATCACCATCCTCTCTCTTTCAAGTACAGGAAGTAACTGGCTTTCAAGTACAGGAAGCAGACCTTTGCATGGTAACAGACATATTCTCCAATAGAAAAAGTACTAAGACTTGAATAAATATGTGAAAGCAGGACACTGGTGAAAAGGTGAAAACTATCTGTAAGTGTAATGATGGTCAACAGTAACCCCAAACACACTAGAGACTGAGAATTGAAGAAGAATGGAAACAGAGCTTTTGCAAGTGAGAAGGGGAACAAGAGTTGGAGTGGAAAGTGGTGAAAAAAGAAATAAGATGCACTTTGTACACATACAAACTCCGCACAGTAATCAGGTAGTCTTTACTGCAAATACGTACTAATAAAAAGTACTAAATTTCCTTAGTTAGCATGGAACTGCCAGGCGTAGTGACTCATGCCTGTCATCCCAGCACTCGGGAGGCAGAGGCAGGAGGATTGCTGAGTTCGAGGCTTGCCTGGGCTACATGGTAAGGTTTTATATTTATATTAAAGGTTTTGCAGAACTAGTGTAAGCCAATTAAAAGTATGAAAAGAAATACACTCTAAAGAGTCACAGAAGACCAATGTGAACACGAGAGCACAGTG
The DNA here is from genome assembly GCA_004025085.1 of Thryonomys swinderianus. Taxonomy (NCBI): domain Eukaryota; kingdom Metazoa; phylum Chordata; class Mammalia; order Rodentia; family Thryonomyidae; genus Thryonomys; species Thryonomys swinderianus. The sequence continues at coordinate 28,485 of PVIC010011395.1, read as the reverse complement.
GCTAAGACCTTGACCGTGACCATCTTTTTTGTGTCTTCCACTCCTCAGACCATCAGGTTTAGACCATCCTCCCTCTCTCTCTCCTCCTCACTCTCTCTCTCTGTAGCACACTTGCTATATATAACAGATGATACACAGTGCATCAACTATGGTCTCTTTTTATTTTATTAGAAATCTTAAGTTTCTTTTCATAAAATAAAAAAATGAAGTTTTAGCCCTCATCTGTTTTATATATAGCAAGTGTGCTACAGAGAAAGAGAGTGCTAAAAGAAACAAGATTTCTAATAAAATAAAGAGATTATAGTTGATGCACTGTGTATCATTATCCTCAAAGTAGTAACTTAGAGTATAAAACATAACCAAAAAGACTCCTACAAACAAACACAAATCTTTCTTTTCAATGAACTAAGATAAACTAGTAGTGTAAATGAAACCATTAGTATATGTATTGAAATATTTTTAACACAATGGAATTTGTAATTTGGGGAAGTATTAGAACTTCTCTATTTCCCACTTGTCTTTTATTCTGTTCTTTGTTTCTCATATGAGAAACCATTTAAAATTTGAGGTGATGTGTCTGACATTTCATTTAATTTTATGTTCTTAAATTTCATCTGTTTACTGGTGAATTAAGCCATCCTATCACAAAGCCCTGAGTTTTCATGAGAAGAATTGAAGCTAACACTCTCTGGTGTGTTCTAAGTGCAGCACTCTGGGAGATGTTCTACACATGTGGCCTGAACCTCTGTGAACAACAACAGATCATGCCCTCTCCCCAGCCAGTCTGCCAAGTCCCAATTGCCTACTTCAATATCAGTTACATAAAGCTTGAAAATGTTCAAAATAAAATATAGGGAGTAGAAATGGATGTAGCTCAGTGACCCCCTGGGATCAGTTCCAAGTACTGTCCAAAAATAAATAAATAATTAATAACGTTCCATAATGGCAAAAACTATGCAATATTATTTAAGGAGACAATGGATAGGGTAAAACTATATAGAAAAGTATTAAAGTGACTAATAAAAGGATAAGTTTCTTCCAGGGAGAGGATGGGGATTGAAATCAGAAATCAGTACATGGGGATCCCTCACTTTTATGGGTCTCCTTTCTGACCCTCTTAGATAGAAGCTTACTTTCTCAATAAACTCCTAATCTTAAAAAAGAATGAAAGAAATCAGAACATGGGGGTCAGGCACTTTTAGGGGTCCCTCTTCTGTTCCTTTTAGGCAGAAACTTACTTTCTCAATAAACTTCTCAAAAGAAAAGAGAGCAAGAAAGAAAGAGAGAGAGAGAAAGAAAAGAAAGAAAGAAAAAGAAAGAAAGAAAGAAAGAAAGAAAGAAAGAAAGAAAGAAAGAAAGAAAGAAAGAAAGAAAGAAAGAAAGAAAGACAGAAAAAGAAATCAGTACATGGAATAAGTTGATTTGCTTTCACTGGGTTAGGCTTTATTTTTCGTTCCAGAATCAGATATCTTATTCCATAAAATAAGTGAGCTGATAGGCTGAGCAGAAGAGGTTGGCTGTATAGACAGAAAACAGCTAAAGAAAGAAGAGAAAACAAACAGTAACATTACCAGAATGCGGGACTTATCCAAGACTCCCGGTGTCGCGAGCAAGAAGAGTCAGAAGGAACAGCAAGGGGAGGTCAAAGGATCAACCCGGTGTTGTGTCCCGGGTCAGTCAGGATCCAGAGCGCCCAGCTCCAGCTGCCGTCGAACCAGGATCTCAGCCGCTTGCACCAGAATGAGGCTCAGCCAAGAGCAGGCCGTCCTACCCAAGCTCGCCGTCGGAGTGACACGGAGCTGTCTTTCAACTCAAAAGACATCCCTTGTCCCACAGAGGACGGGAAAAAGCAGGTCCCCCTCAAATGTAGCACTATCCCACATCAACAACCGGTTCATCCATGCTGAAAGGTGGACCCTGCCACCATGTTGGATTCCACTTGTTCAGAGACCCTGAAAACAAAGAAAAAAAACTGCCCCGAACAGGCCAGTCCAGAGGTCTGAAGCACCGAGCAAGCTCCTCACGTCAGATGGCGCCACTGTGACCACACCAGGCCCCGCGCAGGACCAAGCACGACCTGCAGCCCCTGTGTCCAAACCGCACCGCCCTGGCTGCGCTGCAGGTCGCTCTGCGGGCAAACTAAGACTAGGCCGTGGGCAGCGCAGGCTCGGTGTTTTTGCAGGATGTTGAAACTTCTTTCAAATTTAGGCAAGTGTGGGTTTTTTTAAAAAATCATTTAACAAAATAAATAAATAAAAATAATGCTAAGGGGAAAAAAATCATTTAATAGTTTAACACTAAAAGCTGTGCATAGTGGTAACCCCAGCGCGGTCAGCAAGCTGAAAAAGGAAGATCGCGGCTAGTTCGAGGCCAGCATGAACAACATAATAAGACCTTGTATCAAAAAAAAAAAGCTTAATGCTACTGAGAGAGCCATAAATATACCATGAGATAGCCCCTTACCTTGCCTCCCTTTTTTCCACAGAATATTTTGTTTTGGAAATAAACGATTTGTGCTGCTGGTCTTCTGCCCGTCGCATCAGAAAGTTTTCTGACTGAACTGTGTGACCTTTCGGGAATGTTCTATAGTCCCACCCCCTCAGGAATGTTCTGTTGGCTCTGCTTTCTCACCACAATGTTCCATTAAGCTCCGCATCCTCACGAGAATGTTCTGTTAAGCTCCGCCTCCTCACAAAAATTTAACTCCGCCCCTCTTCAGTGAGCATGCTCACTTGGCTTGTGTTTCAGCAATGTTCTGTAAGGAGCTGGGGAGTTAGTTCACATGGTACCGTGCGTATTTTGGGAGCACAAAGACCCCAGGTCTATCCCCCATACCTCAAAAAAAAAAAAAAAAAAAA
>PVIC010011395.1:0-25527 GCA_004025085.1 Thryonomys swinderianus | reverse complement strand
CAGGCCTAGAAAATGTCAGTGTACACTGACTCCCTCCCCCCCAGCCACCTCTAGCTATCCAGTGCTTCAGCAGGGCTGGGGATATCTTAGCGGTGCATCCTTAGTGCAGTCGAGGTCCTAAGATTTGTCCCCAGCAGCAAAACCAAAAACAAAGCAAAACACCAGAATGGTCATTTTAAAGTTATTTTCTCTGTAAGGTAGGGATGGGGAGACAGAACAATAGGAACATGACTGATTAGGCAACATTGAGTTATCTCAGGTTACTTTGGTGTGAGAATTAAAGCTAACATACTTCATCATCCTGCCAGTTGAAAGCAGTCTGCTTAGGACGTTTGACTGTTATTTGTGTTATTCTGATTTCTCAAAAGGTTAAGTGAAGACTTAGCTTCAACTTGGTAATGTGCAACTTTAGCATAAGTAATTCCATGTTTATTTTTAGCCTAGTCTGTTGGGACTCAGGACAGAAATTTAGTCCAAAACAGTGACTTGAAAATTTTTATTCAGTAATTTTTCTTTAGCAATTTCCCCCTTTTGGTTGGGGTCTCATCACAGACACACATTGTCCTGTCTCCCCCTGAGACTCTGACAGCCAAAGGTCACCACCAGGTGCAGGTCTGAGACCTTGTACCTGCAGAACAAAAAAAATCTTTTTTCTTAAAGCCTGCCTCAGATGTTGCATTATGGGGTGTTGCTACATTTAGTCCACAGGTAAACTAAAGGATCACTTAAGATCTACAAATATCTAAGTTTAACATGAGGGCTGGAGGGTTAGCTCAGTGGTTCCAGCGCCTGCCTCGCAAGCGCAAGCACAAGGTCCTGAGTTTGATCCCTGGTAACCACATAAAATGCTGGGTGTGCAGACTCATGCCCACCAGCAATCAATACCACATACCACAGTGCCGGGCTCACGCCTGTAATCCCAGCACTCGGGAGACAGGAGGATTGCTGAGTTCCAGACTTGCCTGGGCTACACAGTGAGCTCAGGGCCAGCCTGAACTACAAAGCGAGACCCTGTCTCAAAAAAAAGAAAAAAAACCGGGCGTGGTGGCTCACACCTGTAATCCCAGCACTCGGGAGGCAGAGACAGGAAGATTGCTGAGTTCGAGGTTTGCCTGGGCTACATAGTGAGCTCAGAGCCAGCCTGAACTACAAAGTGAGACCCTGTCTCAAAAAGAAAAAAGAAAAAAATATATATAAGTTTAACACGAAAGATTAAACTCTATCAAATTACCCACAGAATCTACTATTTGTGAAATTCTAACTGTAGAATTACCCTTTTAAGTCAGAAAAAAAAACAAGAAAGGAGAAATCAAGAGGGAAAGAGTCTTATTAGAAGAGTCTTGTTGGATAAAACTATTCACTATAGGAAGCCAGCCATTTCTCACTCTGGTTTGTTTTAGATGTCTCAGGTCATACATGGAACACCACTCCTATTTTACATGCTTATTGGTAGTGGGTACTGTAACCCAGTTTTCAGGGTATCCCACAGACCAGTTCTGTTTACCAAAGGGACCTATACATTGGGCCTGAACTCATCCCTTGAAGTTTACATTGAACTGTCCAGATTCAGTTCGTTGGGTTTAGGCACTGAGCAGTGAGGAATCTCGTCCAATCTATAGGTCGATTAGATTCAAAAGCAAAATGAATGTTTTTTAATAACCTATGCAATATAGATATTCCTCACTTAATGACCTGCCTGTTAAATGACTGTTTGGATTTCTGACTGTTTGAACTAACAGTCTACTGTTCTGACATACCACCTGTCTTATTTTTTAATTTGAATCTTTATTGGTACATTATATAGACATATAGTGATCACACACGATATTGAGAATTTGTACCAGCATATGACACAATTTATTTCTCATTTTTTCCCATTCCACCACCCACCCTACAACCCCCCGCCCCTATATACATAAGTTTTGTTTCCCTTTTTTTTTTTCTTTCTGAGACAGGGTCTCACTTTGTAGTTCAGGCTGGGCCTGAGCTCACTATGTAGCCCAGGCAAGCCTCGAACTCAGCAATCCTCCTGCCTCTGCCTCCCGAGTGCTGGGATTACAGGCGTGAGCCACCACGTCCAGCATTGTGGGGTGTGGTACTGATTGCTGGTGGGTGTGAGTCACCACACCCAATATCATATCATTGTATGTGGTTACCAGGATCGAACCAGGGACCTTGTGCTTGCTAGGCAGGAGGCGGAACCACTGACCTAAATCTTTGACCCTATTTCCCTTTTTTTATTACCATCATATTTTTCCTTCCCCTTGTTACCCCTACACCCCATTTCCCTTTGAATATTTTCTGTTTTGTACAGTTCTGTACATCTTACTTATAAACCCTTGATTTTTTTTACCATACACTTTGCATAGTACTGTAATTTATACTGATTGTACTGGTACCATACTGAAGTTTTATGTTTTGTTATCCATTATTGAACTGCATGTAACAGTTGTATAAATAAAAGTAGAATCATCAAATTAGAGTTTCCTCTGACCCATTCTTTGTTCTGAATATTGTAATGCACATATTATATACAATTCTTCATTTAATGGCCAATTCATTTATCAACCTAGTCAACAGGAATTGTAATGGAGTCGTTAAATGAGAAATGTCTGTAGTTTTCTTCTGAAGCATACTCTTAAATCACATCCATCTTTGTCAATAACTACAGTAAGACAAATTTGTTTGCAAAATAGTTCTAGTCATTTGCGTGACCAAAATAATAATATAATCCTTTTTAAAATGATGCATTGTTGAAAATTCAATAATCTCAAAGGGAATGTTTAAAGGCCTTGAGGCAAGGAAGTCAAACCAAGACACATTGGAGACTTCACCTGTAGTACCTAACATCAAGGTTTCTGGGTTAGCACAGCAGTGACAGGTTTTACTTGCTGTGAAACTAGTGACACTTCTAGGCAGCCAGGCATTTTTTGCACATTCCTAAATACGGCATCATCCCAGACAATGCCAGTGTTTCCGACTATGTCTGTTATAAAAATAACAGGTTGATAGTGGACTTGCGGAAATAACTATATCACCATAAAAATAAGAGCACAAATAGGTCCCAAATTCTGGAGGGAGAAAAGTAAATGATTCTATTTTTTCTTTATAAAAGTATTCATTTCTAAATTGTTGCATAGGTTTTATTTTAAAGTTTCCTTAAATATAGAAAACAAAACATTAAAACTAATAAAAGAATTTTATAAAAATGGTAGCATACCTTCCAACCCATGAACACAGAGAGACAGAGAGAGACAGAGACAGTGTGAGAGACAGAGAGAGACAGACAGAGACAGACAGACAGAAAGACAGAAAGACAAGGCAAAAGAAAAGAAAAGGAAGAAGGGAGGAAACACTTCAGAATTATAGCTGCCTGCAAAAGAAACCTCCCAAGAAGGTCATTAGAATAAAGCACTTTGACTATGGGCAACAGGATGTATAATCCTGAGATAACCAATTTCTAAAGATGTGACATTTATTCCGGTCACAGTTCAGGATGTTTCAGCCCATAATCTATTGGCCTTGCTGTTTTTGACCTGTGGAAGGTAGCACAGCATGGGGGGGAGCACTGTGGCAAAGCAAGCTGTTCACTTTGTGATGTGAGAGAGGCAGCCCAGAGTGTGCCTTGGGGTAATGCAAATGCCTGTGACACATGAGCCCCAGAATTTGATCTCCAGCTGTGTGGAAAACACTGGGGTTCATCACTCTTTAAGGTCATACTTCCACTGACTAGGACTAGTGACCTTCTAGTAGGCCTCGGCTATTAAAGTGTCCACCACCTGCCAGTAACACCAAGTGAGGACTGAGCTTTCAACTCAAAGGCCCCTGGGAAGCAATCTAAATCCAAACCATAGCACAAAAATGTAAAATAGCTGTGGTTAGCTGGAGTGACCGTAGTGGCACTTACCTGTAGGGAATTGCATGTTTAAGGCCAGCCTGGGCAATTTACCCTGTCTCTAAATTAATATGGGCTGCTGAAGCAGACACCTCTGACTCAAAGTTAAAAAGGCCCAACATACAGCTCAGTAATGGAGTGGCTGCCTGATGCGTGCAAAGTTCTGGAATCAGTCTTAGAGACAGTATTTTTAAAAAAAAAAGAGTCATAGTTAAAGACCTGGTGGTGGTTTGCAACTGACAAAGGAATTTGGTTATTTCTGTGGCACAGGGTAGTTTTAACATTAGAATTATGACTGATGGGCTGGAGATTCAGCTCAGTGGTTTCAGTGTCTGCCTTCCAAGTGCAACGTCTCAAATTTGATCCCTGGTAACCACATATCACAATGCCAGGCATGATGACTCACACCTACCAGCAATCAGTACCACATACCACACTGCCAGGCATGGTGGTTCATGCCAGCACTTGAGAGGCAGAGGCAAGAGGATTGCTGTGAGTTGGAGGCTTGCCTGGGCTACATAGTGAGCTCAGGGCCAGTCTGAAGTACAAAGCAAGACCCTCTCTCAAAAAAAAAAAAGCAGCCGGGCTTGGTGGCTCACGCCTGTAATCCCAGCACTCGGGAGGCAGAGACAGTAGGATTGCTGAGTTCGCGGCGGCTTGCCTGGGCACCATAGTGAGCTCAGGGCCAGCCTGAACTACAAAGTGAGACCCTGTCTCAAAAAGCAAAAAAAAAAAAAAGCAATTATGACTGATAAAATATACCAAGACATATCAAATTTCTGGGACTCTCACTCAATTTTGGAACACATTGTAATGCATTTTTATAAATAGATCATTTCTTGGCCATTGGCCACTTCTTATCTGAAAATGGTTTCCATATAACTCAACAAATTAAAATAAGCCTAAAATGTCTTCTTGACTTCCAGGGGCCATCTGGAAATCCCAAAGTTAGTTTGAGATAAAAAGATCTAATTTAAAGATTTGATTTGGGAAAGTTTATCAAGAATATCAAAAAGATTTACAATGCCTAAGTAACAGAACAATACAGAACTATGAAATAAAGCCAAACTAACAAAATATGTCAAAGGTTACACATCACAAAATCTATTACAGCTGGGTATGGTAGTGCACACCTATCATCCCTGTATTGGGATGTTGAGGCCAGAGGATTGCCATGAGTTTGAGAACAGGCTGAGCTCCATAGTAACATTCTGTCTCAAAGAACAACAAAAAGTCATCACAGAATCTGTGTCCTAAGTCAGTTACCTAAAAAACAAAGAAAAACCTCTTGCAATTTTTCTTAACAACAAATCGATGTTCTGAAGAAGTCATTTTTGTTTTAATAAAGCTTTGTGTTGGTATACTTTTTACATATTACTACTCAAATTTTTTTTTTTTTGAGACAGGGTCTTGCTTTGTAGTTCAGGCTGGCTCTGAGCTCACTATGTAGTCCAGGCACGCCTCGAACTCAGCAATCCTCCTGCCTCTGCCTATCGAGTGCTGGGATTACAGGTGTGAGCCACCACGCCCAGCGCTGTGGTATGTGGTATTGATGGCTGGTGGGAGTGAGTCTCCACGCCCAGCATTGTATGTGGTTACCAGGGATTGAACTCAGGACCTTGTGCTTGCAAGGCAGGTGCTGGAACCACTGAACTAACCCTCAGGCCCACTGCTCAATTTTTAAAAATTCCTTCTGATTTTAGCCAATCTGCCGGGCATCGCGGTACACACCTATAATACCAGCACTCAGGAGGCAGAGGCAGGAGTATCGCCAAGAGTTTGAGGCCAGCCTGAGCTACATTCACACTCCTTCCTGTACCATCACACTCCTAGCAAGGAACTTAATGAGATTACTTGTCTGATGGATCTAACAGAGGCATGCAGCTGCTCCTGTGCCCTTGATTGAAGAAATGGTCCTCTTCTATCTGGGAAGATTGTGTTCTTGTCCTCTTTGACAAGCACGAAGCTTCAGGAAGAATGCACAAGGAACAGTGAGGGAGGAAGGAGACACCCGCCTAGCCAGAAAGATCAGCCACATCAACCCTGGCAATCTGTGGGCTGCGGAATTCACAGCCAGATCATCCTCACATCCCAGATAATTCATTTAGAAATGACTTAGAACACCATCAGTCTATCATCTAATTTAGTGCAGCAGGACCTTAAGAGCTCAAGTTACTGAAGAAGATGTTGGAAATTCTATAGAGCTCATTTATAAACACGTATGCCATTTAATCACCCAATTATATCACCCCTAACAATTATATTTGAGTTGCTTAAAATAAACTTTGCCTCAATCTTGTCTCAGCAAAAGTAAAACTGTCACAGCCAGCCTTGTTCTTGCTAGGTTTAATTTCTTAATCTGACTACCTACCTGTTACTTTGCTGTTGGTTTATAAATATTTGTTAAATTGGAGCTGGAGATTTAGCTCAGTGGTTCTGGCGCCTGCCTTGCAAGTGCAAGGAACTGAGTTTAATCCCGAGTAGCCACATACAAGGCTGGGCATGGTGACTTATGCCCACCAGCAATCAATACCACATACCACAGTGCCAGGTGTGGTGGCTCACGCCTGTAATCCTAGCACTCGGGAGGCAGAGACAGGAGGATTGCTGAGTTCAAGGCTTGCCTGGGCTACATAGCGAGCTCAGCCAGCCTGAACTGCAAAGTGAGACCCTGTCTCAAAAAAAAAAAAAAAAGAAAAAGAAAAAAAGAAATTGTTAAATTGTTCAAATAACTGATGTACATTTTTTAATAAATCTATGATACTTTATAGTGACAATGTTTTTAAAAGATGGAGGTGGGGCAGACTAAGTAACACCATCAATCATCTTCCTTGGCCTTGATCATTTCCTTAGAATCTTTAGATGTTTCTTGTTTTCAATATCATTTCTTGTCTAGGAACTGCTGTCTTTGAGGAAGCATAAAAAGTTAGAAATGATTTTTATCTAACAGATTCCTTACACATGAATAGAAAACCAGAAGAAAAGAGGCCTCAGAAGAATAAAGAATTAATTCTGTCACCATGAAGGCTGAACATTCTAATGCTAATTTTACTGCAAAGTCTGTGACATGCTAATACTTGTATCTCTGAGATTCTATCACTTAGCAGAAAGAAAAAGTAGTAATTGCCTTCCTCATCAAGGTGAGGAAGGAAAACTTGCATATGATGGTTCCAGAGCATATAAAACTTTATTCAGATAATTGCTATATGTAAACAAAGAAGCCCAGTAACTTCAGGGAGAAAATGAAACTGTGTGTGAAAAAAGAAGATGCACTAAGATCTAGCTTAGTGGTAGAACACATGTGTGTGCATGCATGCACATACAGATGCAAAACACATTAGTACAGAAATACACAGTCTGCTCCTATACTGCATGAAAATATAGCTATAAATCTATCTGCCTTTAATTTTGAGCACCATGACAAAGTTCCATATTGTTAATTCTGCATCTGTCTTGGAGCTAAGCATATAAAAAAAAAAAAGTTACAGAGTTTTGTCCCTGATCTCTACATACTTTTAGTCTTGGTTAGAAAATGAGATATACTGGCATGGGATGATAATTTACAATATACAACCATATATTATACTGTTTCCTTTTTTTTGGTGGTACTGGGGATTGGACTCAGCAGAACCCAGCAGTTTCTATGGTTACACATAGTTGTGGAAGCCTTTCTTATTTAATGATGTCCAGTTCATAAAAAGCTGCCTTATTAAATAAAGGGACAATGAATTAAATATATTCCCTTGTTATTCAAACTATGATTGGAGAGCTAGAGTATGAGTTATATCTGGGAACCTGTTAGATATACAGAATATCATTCACTGTCCTAGACTGATCACACAAAATCTGCATTTTTCACAAACATTCATTGAATTGGAAGATCTGAGAATACTTCTATTCTGCAGATTCCTAAGTGATGCTTTTTAAATCTGAAAGTAAATAAGACTCCAACCTCCTAATCTCATTCTAAAAAAAGTTAGGCAAGTAAAGAAATCATTTGTTTTTTTGTTTGTTTGTTTGTTTGTTTGTTTTGCTTTTTGGAGACAGGGTCTCGCTTTGTAGTTCAGGCTGGCCCTGAGCTCACTATGGTGCCCAGGCAAGCTGCCGTGAACTCAGCAATCCTCCTGTCTCTGCCTCCCGAGTGCTGGGATTACAGGCGTGGGCCACCACGCCCAGCATTATATGTGGTAACCGGGGATCGAACTCAGGTCCTTACAGCTTGCGAGGCAGGCGCCGGAACCACTGAGCCAACCCTCCGGCCCCAGAAATCATTTGTTTTTAAATGTAAAAGAGAATTACAATGTTGGAAAGTTCATATGTTAAATTTATATCAGAAGTATCAATAATATATTATTTATTCAACAAATAAGAACAGAGGCACAAAATTTTTAAGATATAAAATTTTAGAAAAGAACATTGAGCCTCTACTTTTTAGCCATTTTTGAAAATGAATCAGACATGGCTGCTGTTGTGTATTTGCCTATTTTCCTATTACTGAACACAATACCCAGACTTAAATGAGAAAAGATTTAATTTGACTCAAGTTTCTGGGGATTTAGTTCATGATCCATTGGCTCCAAATACAAAACATCATAATAAAACAATGTGACAGATGCCTAGTTTGTGATAACCAAGATAAAAATAATGGCCACAAGGAATGAGTGAGTGACCAGATATAGTACCTCAAATCATAGCTCCATGACCCACCCAGACACAGGAATAAGTGTGCTTCACCAACCCCCATGGTGCCTCTATAGCCAATCAAACTGACACAATCAAATTTAACCATCATACTCTACCCTCTGTTCCTGATACCTAAATATATCACCTTAAACAATATTTAATCCCCAAATAAAGTCATAATTCCACCTAACATGATACAACTATATTACGTGCAACTAAAAATGCAGTAATCCTTTCCCCAAAGTTTCAGTACTTCTAGCATATTTCAAAAGTCTAAGTCAAAATCTTTTCTGAGACTAAAGGCAAATACTTAGCTATGAACCTCTGTAAAACAACAAACAAGTTCTATAATCCCAAAGTAAAACATCCAGGTAAATATTCCTATGTTGAAAAGGAGGGGGGAAAAAACCAAAAAAGTGGAATGGTGAGCAGAAAAGAATAAAACAAAGCAAGACCAAAATCCAGTGGGGCAAAACATTAAATCCTGTAGCTCCATGTCTGGCATCTGGAGCACATGGTGTTAAAATGTGATTTCAGGAGTGTTGGGACAATGCCACCCCTATGACCTTGCTTCTTGCAGTCTACATGGGCTCTCTTGGGCTGACTCCACTCAGAGCTTGCAGTTTTCCTCTGTAGATGTTCTGTACTTCTGGAATCTCCAGCTTCCTGAAGTCTCCACTGCATTTTTGGCTTCATTTCCACAACCTCAAATACTGTCCTCACAAGGGCATATTCCCTGACCTCCCAAGCCTTCCTTTGAAATCTGAATAGAAGCCTCCTTTTGTGAGTGTGTGTGTGTGTGTGTGTGTGTGTGTAGCAGTGGGAGTTCAGACAGGGTTTCACTATGTATCCAAGTCTGGCCTTGAACTCTTAGTAATATTCCTGCCTCAGCCACCTGAGTGCTGGAATCGCAGGTAAGCACCACCACATTAGCCTTGGAAGACTTTTTGACTTCACAATGGCTATGTTCTCTGTGCTAGTAAAGCCAGCATCAAATGGACAATACTATTATTTGCTATCAGCAAGAGCAGTAGCCAGGCCCCCTTGGCCCATGGCTTCAGTGACCTTTGAATGCATTGATGACCAAGCAGAGTGAAATGAATCCCAGGAAACCAATTACATAGGAGGCTTTTCTCAAGCAGTTTTCCTAGGGGCTCTCTTCTTAAATGAAAGATTTATACTTTTGAATTCTTGAGCCTTCTATGAGTGGAGTCTTGCTGATTCTGAGATATCCTCAAAGCATCTTTCTTCTTCTTTGTATAAAAATTAATTTGTTTTTAGTACCTGTAGATGCAAATGAGCTCTAGAAAGTATAACAGTTTTGTAGAATGAGAAATCTCCAAAGGAAATTTTGTGTGGGAATGTAATGAAGGGAAGGAATAAATATGATTCTGAAAGAGAATGAAAGAGCATGTATATAGGCGGTGGGGAGGTGTGGGTGGGTGGGGATATGGGTGAAAATGAGAATTAACTTGTGTCATATATTGTTACAAATTCCCCAGTGTTATGTGTGATTGTGAGATGTATATAAATAGTACCAATAAAGAATTCAATTTAAAAAATTTGAAACATTTTCACACAGAAAAAAAATTAATTTACTTTTAATTGTGCAAACATCTGCAGCATCACATATCCTTTATCCCTAATTTTACATGCTGCTCCTTTTTGACCAAAACTCAAAACTTTCAAAATTTTCTGCTCTTCTTGCACTTGATTCTCACTATAAATCTAACAACAGCCAGCAGTATCCATGCCACAGCCTGAATATTAAGCTGTCTTGAAATTTCTTTTGTTGAGTCAGTTAACCTATTACTCTTAATTTCAGTTTCCAGCAAAGTCTCAGGACATGGAGAAAATATAGGCAAAACTTTTGCCTATATAACACACATGGGCTCTCATCCAGGTGCCAATGGAGTCCTTGTTCCCAACAAAACCTTGGGAACCTGGCCTTCACTGTCTACTTCCCTATCAGCATTCCGATTGTCTGATCTCTGACCATCACCCATCAGTCTGCTTATAGCATTCTAAGGCTTCTTCAACTATAGAAATGATCCCTGAAAATATAGCCTTTCTAAGGTTTCTCTAGCCAGAGTCTCCAAACCTTTCCAAAGGCTTCCCAAAGCCAATTTCAAAGGCTTCTAAACCACATGATCAGGTAAAGTGGCAGAAATGACCTACTTCTCTAGTACCAGTTTTCTACATTAATAAGTTTTTCTATTGCTGAACACAATATCTGACACCGAAAACTTAACAGGAAAAGAGGTTTAATTTGGCTCATGTTTTCCTCCTTCCTACCTACCTTCCTTCCTTCCTTTTTCTTTCTTTCTTTTTTCTTTCTTTCTTCCTTCCTTCCTTTCTCTCCCTCTCTCTTTCTCTCTCTTTCTCTTCTCCTTTTTTTCTCCTTCTCCTTCTCCTTCTTCTTCTTTTGAGACAGGTCTTGTTTTGTAGTTCAGGATGGCCCTGAACTCACTATGTGGTCCAGGCTAGCCTCGAACTCAAGCAATACTCCCACCTCTGCTTCCGAGTGCTGGGATTACAGGCGTGAGCTACCATGCTCAACATTGTGATATGTGACACCAGGGCTCAAACTCGTGAACTTTCACTTGCAAGGCAGATGCTGGAACCACTGAACTAAATCCCCAGCTCATGTTTTCTTTATTTTTGTGTACACCATGTATTATTTTACTCGTTTAAATATATATTATAGTTCAGTGGCATTAAGAACATTCATATTGGGCCGGAGGGTTAGCTCAGTGATTCCGGCGCCTGCCTCGCAAGCAAAAGGTCCTGAGTTCGATCCCCGGTAACCACATATAATGCTGGGCGTGGAGACACGCCCACCAACAATCAACACCCCATACCACAATGCTGGACGTGGTGGCTCACACCTGTCATCCCAGCACTCGGGAGGCAGGGACAGGAGGATTGCTGAGTTCGCGGCGGCTTGCCTGGGCACCATAGTGAGCTCAGGGCCAGCCTGAACTACAAAGCGAGACCCTGTCTCAAAAAAAAAAAAAAAAAAAAGAACATTCATATTGTTGTATAACTTCATTTATGATTTATTTGTGGATTGTAGTGATATCTTTAGAATCATAAAGCCACGAAATTAGGGCTGAAGAAGAGATTGTTACATACTAAGGTATGCAAATTCAACTACCAAAAGTCAGGAAACACACAGAAAGATTGATAGGAGGTGGGGAATATGGCAGATAATTCTCTGCTCTTGTGCACTCGATGAGGTACATGGCCCAGTGAGCAAGAAACATAAACACAAGACAATTACAGAAACCTCAGGTCTCTTCTGCTTCTCCCATGCAGGCATCTTACCAGATTGAGGATGAATTCTGATCTTAACATTTGTAGTTTTCTATTACACAGCAACAAACACACCCCAACTATTTCATGTGATCTCAATGAAAAAAATCACGACCTGCCTTAATACTAAAGGAGATAGAGGTTAGAAAAGGCAGCAGCATCTTGAGATTTTCCTAGGGGCTGTTCATTAGTAATTCTTATTACATGTTTTTTATCTCATATACTGATCTTTGAATTTCATCTAGGTAGGACACACAATACCCGCTTATATTTTCCTGCATTTCAATAGGACATTAACTCATTCCAAAAATCACATCATAAAAAACACTGAGTGGAAGTACAGTAGAATAACACATGGAAAGTTCTTAGAACATATTTATAGGTGTCTGTGTTAGAAAGCCATGATAGCAACACTGTCCTATGGAAATTTAATATGGGTTACAAAGGTAATTTAAAATGTTCTTTTTGGGCTGGGCATTTAGCTCAAGTGGCACTGCACCAACCTTGGATGCCCAAGGACCCGAGTTTGATCCCTGGTACCACAAAAAACAAATAAAATGTTCTTTATGTCTTTTTAAATTTTTTTTCTTTTTATTAGTACATATTTGTAGTACATAATGATTACATTCATTGCAGAAAGTCAGTACATGTACATAACACATTTGAATTCTTTTTACACTTCCTCCTTCCCTGTCCTCTCCTCTCTCTGCATCTATTTGTTCCCTTCCCATATACACAAATCTATCTCCCTATTTCCTATTATTTACCACACACTTTACTCTTTACATTATTTATGCTTCAGGTTTCTCATATAAGAGAAACAAGATGATATTTATATTTGTGTGTCTGATTTATTCCTCTTAATATTATGGTTTCATGCATTCATTTTTTCCACAAATGACCCAGATTTGTCTTTTTTATGGCAGAATAATATTCCATTGGCTCACGTTTTCTGGGGATTCAGTCCATAGTTAGCTGGCTTCAAGAAAGAAACAGGGCAGAAGAGTGTGATAGAACGAAGATGCTTAGCTGACAGTGGTAAGAAGCAAAACAGGGAAATGGTGGCAATGAGAAAAGGATGCAGAATAAGGTCATACTTCCAAGACCCTCCCATACTCAGGCAGAAATATTCTCCACCAATCCCCAAGAAGGTCCCAAGCCAATCCACTTGATACAATCAAGATTAACTCTTGTGGGCCGGAGATTTAGCTCAGTGGTTCCAGTGCCTGCCTCACAAGTGCAAGGTCCTGAGTTCAATCCCTGGTAACCACATACATTGCTGGGCATGGTGACTCATGTCCACCAGCAATCAATACCACATACCACAGTGCAGGGCATGGTGGCTCATGCCTGTAATCCCAGCACTTGGGAGGCAGAGACAGGAGGATTGCTGAGTTCGAGGCTTACCTGGGCTACATAGTAAGCTCAGGGCCAGCCTGAACTACAAAGCAAGACCCTGTCTCCAAAAAAAAAAAAAAAAAAAAAAAGATTAAGTCTCATATTTCTCAAGAAGGCAGGAGTACAGAAAAAAAAAATTAATTTAAACACTTCTCTAGGTAATTTTCAATAGTTGGAACTTAAATGCCAAGGATAGTCCACTAAGTAGTCAATCATAATCATATTATTTAGTCCATATCAACAGAATTTCTTTTGAAATAGGATCTCACTATGTAGTTCAGGCTGTTGTTAAACTCATATATAGCCCAGGCTGGCCTCCAGCTCCCAGGAATCCTCCTGCCTCAGCCTCCTGGGTGCTAAGATTACAGGTGTATGCTCACACCCAGTTTAATCAGAATTTGGAAGGAAAAAATCACAGTCTGGAAACACTGAGAAAGTAAGCAATTTACTCAAGGCAAA
Source organism: Thryonomys swinderianus (assembly GCA_004025085.1). NCBI lineage: Eukaryota > Metazoa > Chordata > Mammalia > Rodentia > Thryonomyidae > Thryonomys > Thryonomys swinderianus. Next base: position 11,777 of record PVIC010011395.1, on the reverse strand, counting down.
ACACTTTGTAGCTAGAGTCTGTTCTTGTCTCTCTGAATATAAAATAGAATATGAAAGGATGAGTTAAATGCCATAATGCACAAACCAAATGTGAAGGATATGTGCTTCCTTGATGTTTGAATTTGTAATTGCAATATGTATTATTTGTTTTAGTAACTATCTTATCACAGTACCCAACGCCCACAACTTAAAGGAGGAAAAGTTTATTTGGACTCACCATTTGCAAAGGTTTCAGTCTGTAGTCAGCTGGCACCAAGGGAGGGCTGCACAGCAGAGGGGGCTGTTCACGGGCTGGCACACAGAAAGCAGAGAAAGAGTAAAGGAGGAACAGGAGAGATAAGCCATGAACCCAGTAAATCGCCCTGTCTCACAAGATCCCGCCTTCTAACAAGTCAGCTACAAACCCCACAATCCAATCACCTTCCAAAAGCCTCACTATGAGAGTTTGAGGCTTTGGGAGATCTAAACCATAACACTACTTAAGCAATATTTCTCGGAAATGCCTGTGATGGAACCAAGGATCTTGCACATGCCAGGCAAGAGCTCTTTCAATTAGCTACATCCCCACCTAAGTAATTTTTTTTATATACACACCAGAGATCAAATTCAGGACCTCATGCTTGCCAGGAACGTGCTGTGCCACTGAGCTAAATCCCCAGCCCTTAACTAATTCTTAGTAATTTTTTTTAAAGTCATGCTTTAGGATGTTGGTACAGTGTGTAAATTTTCTAAAATATTACTTTAATAGCATTTAGAGTAGGAAGACAAAACAAAACGATTCTTGAATTCTCAAGTTTTCCTTGAAAATGAAATCTGAGACCCTAAGGTTGCATACTTGACATACTTTAGATTTCTTTTCTAACTCTTCAGTAGGATTTTGTAGTATTGCATGCCTCTTCCATTTCTAATTCAGAACTAACATATGATGAAGGACAAATATTTAAGTACCTCTTGCGTTTCATTGTCTCCAGGTGGAAATGCGCTTTTGACTCAGTAAAAGAAGAGAAGTACGCTCTAGGCCAAAGCAAGAGGAGGGACAGTCTTGTGCATCTGGGAGCCCTGCACAGGACCAAAGCAGATGGCAGTGAGGACTCTGGCTCAAGAATGGTTTCTTTGTGCCTGTCATCCCACACACTCAGTAAAAGGTGATCTCTCACAAACACTCATCTAAAACCTGTCTCACCTACTGCGGGTGTGTTCAGGTTCAGGCAACCTGACCTTGGTAATCGTATTTGCCATGCAAACCATCCAACATATAAGCATTCTCACAAGCAGCTGAAAAGAATCCAAGGAAACTTTTATATGTATTTCCCAAAAAGCAGTCATGTCTTCATTTCTATATACTTGCAATCATTGGGGAGAAATGGTGAAAGCAATTAAACAGAGGCAACCTGGGGACTGAGAAATTGGAGAAAAATACAAGGTTTCCCCCTTATTTAATCATGACTGGATGCTTAGAGAACTGAGCAAAAGTATTACGGGAATTAAGTGCACATGAGTGGAGGAAGAGGCCTTTTACTCAGGCCTCTGAAGATGAGGAACAGCAGACACAGGCAGAGCATAGCAAAAAGAGAGACACGCGTACAAGGGAGGATGAGGAAACAAAGTTCAGTTTGGCTATCCTCAACTACACACACACACACACACACACACACACCACCCCCAGCCCCCCCCCTTTTTTTTTTTGCAGTACTAGGGATTGAACTTGGGCCCTTCTGCTTCCAAGGTAGGCACTGTACCACTTGAGCCAAATCCCTGGCCCCCAGCCCTTTTTTTTTGGAGACAGGATCTCACATGGTAGTTCAGGCTGGCCCTGAGCTCACTATGTAGTCCAAGCAAGCCTGGAACTCAGCAGTCCTCTGCCTCTGCCTCCCAGGTGCTGGGATGACAGGCATGGTGACTCATGCCCAGCATGATGGTATGTGGTTACTGGGGATCAAACAGGACCTTGGGCTTGCGAGGCAGGTGCTGGAACCACTGAGCTAAATCCCCAGGCCATCTCTTCCTTCTTGAAACATTGTCTTGTTCCAACTACGTAGCAAGACCCTGTCTCAAAAAAAAAAAAAAAAGAGAGAGAGAGAGAGAGAATCCTACACTAAAACCCAGTGTTTTGTAAAATAGGTACTAATAAAAATACATTAAAAAGAATTCTGCAGTTTCAACTCTTACATGAAGTCCTTGATCATTTTAAGTTAATTTTCACATATGATTGAAGAAGACAGAAAATTATTTTTTTAGCTTTAATATTGTAAACTTATCAAGATGAGTTTTAGAAAGATTAATCTGATGAGAAAATGTAAAATGGGCTAGTTCGGTAAGAAACTCAAGATGGAGAAGCTACTGAAAAAGTCTAAACACATGGTAATAAAGAGGTAATTAAGGAAATTAAGCTTCTGATGGTGGGAACCTAGGAGTTGATGTATCTTTCTTTTATAATTTCTTTTTTGTTGTTTTTTCCTCCAATACTGGGGATTGAACTCAGGACCTTGTGCTTGCCGGGCAGGCGTGGCGGGGCCACTGAGCTATACCCCAGCCTTCTGCAACCTTGTTTAAGTTCACTGATGATTCCAACGTACAGCCAGCTCCTAGAGTAAGAGCTGAGAGCAGATACTGCAGAATAATGCATAATGGGCTAATGCAAGAGAATTCTTCTGAAGGGCTAGTCTCTAGACAGAGCAGGGTTAGTCCTGCCTACTGTAAAAAGTAAGACCAAACTAACATCTTAGAGAAACGTTGGAAATACCCATCACATCAATGCCCTTGGCCCACTGAGCCCAGGGTTAAAATTTTAGGTAAGAAAGCTCAGGATATAATAAAGCCAAGTTCCCACTTTTTTCTACTTACTTGTTTTGTGATACTAGAAGTCAAACCTATGGCCTTGCACCATGCTAGCAACTACTCACCCATGGAGTTACATCTCTAGGCCTGCGTCCTCACTTTAAATTACCCTCAAAGCACAATTTCATCTTTTGCAGTAGGTAGAAGTCCTCATGTTTAGGACGCCGTCCTTATTGCACAAACTTACAGGAGACTTTCTCCATGCATTTCCAATAACTGCGTCTCTCACCACTGTGAAATGATTCTAACTTGAAGGACTTAGTCATGGAAATTCACCTGATGAGACACCTAAGTTTAATTTGGAAGTTCAATCACAAAGGAAAGAACTCTCTTTTGGGAAATGCTTTCTCCATTCCAAAGCTGAAGATTAATTATAAGAAAACACCTTAGCTGACTGAACTCAGGTATTAACATATTGGGTTAATTAGCATTTCCACCCTGGGGAAGCTCAAAGAAGCTTCAGCTAACCTTTGTGAACTAAGCTACCCGAACCTTACAGAAACTTTAATCCTAAAAAGATTAATTTCAAGGTTGCTCAGAACACATTATTGAGTAGTTTAGTGATCCTCAAGCCTGACCTCTCATTATAATTACAGTATGTACTTGTTGAGTTATATATATCTTCTTTTTAACTCTCACAGCCTGGTCTTTATCTGGAAGTTGTATGGTGAATTATTTAGGGTGAGTCCCAGATGCATGCATGTTTAGAAAGTTCCACATGTGGTCACTGTGCCGGCCAAGATTTAGAAACAGAGAATGAAGCTAAAATGAAGAAGTCTGGTTCTAACCCATGTCTGCCATAACTATATAGCTCTTTTTTTTTTTTTTTTTTTGAGACAGGGTCTCGCTTTGTGGTTCAGGCTGGCCCTGAGCTCACTATGGTGCCCAGGCAAGCCGCCGCGAACTCAGCAATCCTCCTGTCTCTGCCTCCCGAGTGCTGGGATGACAGGTGTGAGCCACCGCGCCCGGCTACATAGCTCTTTTTAACCTTCACAAATCCCCAAAAGCCTCTCTGAGGTTTGGCTTCTGGTTAATAAAAGAGGGCTAACTGTAATCATAACTATCTCCCACAGTGTGGAAGATAGACATTTAGATTTTATAAAAATGTTCCTAAATATATGAACACTGAATGACTGTTACTTTCAAGCCCAGTGGCCACCTCCTCTCATGTTTACCAGCATTTGAATCATTTGGTCTCTACTTTTCTTGAAACGTCATCTCTTCTCATGGCTTCGGAAACATGACCCTCCTTTTTGTTTCATAGTCTTTCCTTGTTTCCCCTTCTCTATGGGAGCTGTAAGTCTCGGACTCCTTAGGCCATAGCCGTGATTCCCCTGATTTTCTCAGTATATTCTCTCTCCCTTGACAACTTCATATAATTTCACAAGATCCATGCTTTGAAATAAGCCATATATAATCATGATTTCCAAATTTATGTCTCAAGCCTCATGCTTATTGTGTGTCCAACTGCACACCTGACCTCTCCACTTGGAGGTCAAACCTACAAGACAATTCTTCACTTTTTTTTTTCTTTTTTAGACAGGGTCTTGCTTTGTAGTTCAGGCTGGCTCTGAGCTCACTATGGAGCCCAGGCAAGCCTCGAACTCAGCAATCCTCCTGTCTCTGCTTCCCGAGTGCTGGGATGACAGGCATGAGCCAGCACGCCCGGCACTGTGATATGTGGTATTGATTGCTGGTGGGCGTGAGACTCCACGCCGAGCATTGTATGTGGTTACCGGAGATCAAACTCAGGACCTTGAGCTTGCAAGGCAGGCGCCGGAACCACTGAGCTAACCCTCTGGCCCGACAATTCTTCATTTTTTTACCTCTTACTAATAGTTGCCAGTGTGTGTGTGTGTGTGTGTGTGTGTGTGTGTGTGTGTGTGTAAAACTGTGGGAGCTGCCCAATAATTAAGTAAGAGCTGAGAGGGGATACTATGGAATAATGCATAATGGGCTAATGCAAGAGAATTCTTCTGAAGGGCTAGTCTCTAGACAGAGCAGGGTTAGTCCTGCCTGCTGTAAAAAGTAAGACCAAACTAACGTCTTAGAGAAACGTTGGAAATATCCATCATATAATAATAAGCCAATAATTAAGTATTCAAAGAACAGCCCATGTTCCCTACCACACCCTGGCATTGAATACTGTGGAGCACTGAGTTGGCCTCCTCTGAAACTTAGCTCAGGATTTCTTGTTCACCTCCTTCTAGTCCACACACTTCAGTAAATACAGCAGATACAGCTGCCCCCAAAGAGAGAGCATCTCCTTTCAGCCTCCTGCTGTATAAAGATTGAGAAGAAAGAAGGGCTGGGTTATGGGCTATTACTAATAATAGTCATGGGCTATTACGACTCGTGTCTACATTTCCCCCCAAAGCCTCATGCAGTCAGAGGCGGGACTTTTTCCGAGGTGCCAGGATATAGAATGTGTGATACTGGAATTGATTCACAGTGCAGCACTAGGCTCAAAGGCATTAGGATTAAGGCTGCCCATGCTGAGTAGCCTGGATAAGATAAAGGGGCAGGAAAGTTCTGTTAACTTTCTTAAGTCCCTTGTTGCTTGCTTTTGCAATTTTCTGTTTGGACCTGGTTCTCCTCTGCGATGCCCCTCTGCTGTGCGACCTGCCTTGGAGCCAGCTGATTATGAACCGAAACGTCTACAAACCGTGAGCCTCAATAAAGCTTTCCTCTCTTAACTTGCGGGTGTTGGGTATTTTGTCTCAGCAATGAGAAAAGTACGACATGCACCTAGTTTGAAAGTGTGAGCTTCCACTCTGATCGTTTCTAGATACAGTGCTTCTTTTGCTCCCCTGACAACACCTCTAGATGCATGCGATGGGTCTACACCCTGGAAGGGTGTCTACACCCAAACCACAAGGAGATCTAAAGACTGACGCTTATTCAGTTCTGTCATTGAATTCAAATTTATTGAGCTGACACATTCCTGCAACCCCAAAGACCATGACCCGTTGGTCAAGTACATCAGTTGACAACTCCTTGTTTAGAGGTCCAAATTGGCCAAGGTGAGAGATATAATCGATCTCTAAATTTTATAAAAATGCTCTTGGGGCCGGAAGGTTAGCTCAGTGGTTCCGGCGCCTGCCTCACAAGCGCAAGGTCCTGAGTTCGATCCCCAGTAACCACACACAATGCTGGGCGTGGAGACTCACGCCCACCAGCCATCAATACCACATATGACAATGGTGGGCGTGGTGGCTTATGCCTGTAATCCCAGCACTCGGGAGGCAGAGGCAGGAGGATTGCTGAGTTCGAGGCTTGCCTGGGCTCCATAGTGAGCTCAGGGCCAGCCTGAACTACAAAGCAAGACCCTGTCTCAAAAAGGAAAAAAAAAATGCTCTTGATCCTCTCAGACTTGATATCTCTGAGTATGTATAAGCATTTTTTAGGAAAAAAAAAAAAAAAAAGAAGTTACAGGTCACACCGGGAATGGAATATCTTAGACCCTCGGGTGTCTGAGGGCAAGGAACAACGTATGCTCTCTCCACTGCCCACGCCAAAAGATCACGTGGCTCCCCGTGTTAAACGGTGGCCAGGAGGATCACTGAGACTCTTGCTGCAAAAACTTGGAAACTCATGTGGACACCTCGAGGCTGCACTGTGCTCCTACACCTGAGGGTGCTAAGCCAGCTCCTGAATGCGCCCCTCGCCGCCATTCACATGCAAACAAGGACAGCCATCACCTGTTCCAACCTCAGCGATGGCAGAGCTGTGTACTTCTGAGTCCCAGGCCTCGCGAGATAAGGCTTGGGTTTTAGAAAAAGGTCTCCCGTGGAAACCCCACACTCCTTTGTCCGCTCTTGGTTGAGAATGCTAAGCACACAAGGTGCTCTGTGCTCCTCACTCAGGCCGTTTCTCAAGACTGTGGCTGTCATGACTAACCTCGTAGGATGAAGTAATGTCTCCTTTCTCAAAAAAGAGCAGGCTATTCACAGTCTGTCCTGGAGTGTCCAGTTCCCCTGACTCGTCACTCTTCTCCTGTGAGGCAACCCGCTATGTGTGCAGACATCCATCAGTGCCGTCCTTGTTGACCTACAGAACTTGAGGGGCGAGGGCAACAGACCCAAACATGCAGACTGTGATGCAACTTGTTGTACCAGAGATATCAAATCTTTCATCTCATGTCTTTTGCTGGCATCTATGAAACAGTAATGTTGTGATCTATCAGCTTGTAAATAGTATACAATCAGACTCCAGTTCGGGTAGACCTAAGACAAATTCCCTAATCTAAAAAATCCATATGTATGTATATATGTAAAAATATTTTTGTTTTGTTTTTTGAGACAGGGTCTCACTTAGTAGTTCAGGCTGGCTCTGAGCTCACTATGGAGCCCAGGCAAGCCTCGAACTCAGCAATCCTCCTGTCTCTGCCTCCCGAGTGCTGGGATGACAGGCGTGAGCCACCACGCCCGGCACTGTGGTGTGTGGTATTGATTGCTGGTGGGCGTGAGTCACCACGCCCAGCATTGTATGTGGTTACCGGGGATTGAACTCAGGACCTTGCATTTGCAAGGCAGGTGTAGGAACCACTGAGCTAAATCTCCGGCCCCAATATATTTTTTAAACTATATATGTATTTCCCTAATGGTTCTTCTGATTAATACTCTGTTGAAGAGTTTCTATAGCCAGAACTCTTACAACTCTGGTAAATAATGAGACAAACAATTCAATTAAAGAAGTAGTTGACAAAATAATTTAACAGACACTTAACCAAAGATACACAAATGACAAATAAACACATGAGTATTTGGTTTATATCATCAGTCATTTGGGAATGCAAACTGAAATCACAGTGAGATGTCATTATATACTCACTAGATTGATGAGATTGAGAAAAATGAAACATACCAAGTTTGGGGAGAATCTGAAGAAAATGAAACACAAACATTGTTGATAGGAATGTAAAATGTTACAGCTAATTTGGAAAGAGTTTTGTAGTGTAGTCACGTGGGGAGCTAAAAATAAGTAGCTAATTAAGATGGTCCAGGTACCAGAGTCAATCAGATTCTTTTTTTGAGACAGGGTCTTGCTTTGTAGCTCAGGCTGGCCCTGAACTTACTATGGAGCTCAGGCAACCCTCGAATTTACAACAGCCCTCCTGCCTCTGCTTCCTGAGTGCTGGGATTACAGGCATGAGCCACCACACCCAAGGAGTCATCAGATTCTAACATAGTGGGGTTTGGGATTTTGCATTTCTAACAAACTCCTAGAGGAGCAGCCAAGACCAACTCCTCTCAAGAGGGAAAGCCCCCAAAGAGGCGTGGTACCACACACACACAGCTGCTTCTGCTCATAGCTAGGAGACAGTGGTCACTTTTTCTTTTTTTATTTCCAAAATAGTAACAGCAACTGCTACCACTAATAAGCATTAGGAAGCTACACAAATTGTTCTGAAAAATGGAGTAGATTTGCAAGAAGCAGTAAATAAACTCCTTATTCACAAAGATTTCCATAATCACCAAATACATCATGAGGAGAAGGGCCCCTGAAGACATGAAAATAGCCTTCACAGATGTAAAAGAAATCTATAGAGAGAAAAATGTGTGAAAGTCACTCTGATACTGACTGGAGTGAGGAGGAGAAAACCTCTGCTCTCAATAGACAAAACTCTGAATGAATCTAGATCAACTAAGAGCCTGTATTTCTCTGTTTTATGTTGCTATAACAAAATATATGAGGCTGGATACTTTATGATGTAAAGAAATGTATTTGGGTTAGATGTCTGGTGGCTGGAAAGCCCAAAACAATATTGCACTTGCATCTGGTAAGGGCCCCTGGCTGCGTCACAACTTGACTGAACCAGAAAAGGAACCAGCTGGCTGCAGAAGAGGCCAGGAGCATGTTTTATGAGTCAGGTCAGGTCTCTCAAGAATCAGTGCAATCCCACAAGACTCCATCCACTTCCAAGTGACACCAGCAATTTATTCATAAATGTAGAGCCCGTGTGGCATAATGACTCACCACAAGGCCACAGAGCTTTAGCATCCACCACCTCAACACCATCACCCGGGGGGATTCAGCTTCAGTGTAAGTTTTGGAGGGGAGAGAGCCCTCCCTCACCAGCCACATGCTTCCCAGTCCCTCCAACCCCATGGAGCACTGAAAAGTTACTCCATAGTGAGAACAAATGAATCAGATCCACAGAAAAAGAATAGTTGTTTCATATAACCTATCTTTGTTATGATTTTTAAATATTTTATTTTATCAAAATATATATAGGTATTTTGTCAAATATTTTTTATAGAACATGTTGGCTACTTTTAGATGCCAACTTGACTGGATTCAGATATATCTATTAAGAAACAAAGAGGAGCACTATTTTGAGTGTGTCTTTTGGGTGCATCCTTATGAAGTTAAAATGTGAATTTGGGTCAGTAAGGTGGGGAAGGGCTTCCCTCAATTCCGGTGAGCACTGTGCAATTGGATAGAAGCCCAGAGAGAACAAATAGGGACAAGTTAGCCTCTCTCCCTGAGAGCTAGGACATGCTTGCCTCATGCTGTGGACATCAGCAATCTAGGCTTTCCAACCTATGTACTGCAGGAGTTACACCACCCCTACCTGGACTCTCCAGCTTTTTATCTTAGAATTGAGAGTTAAACCATCACTTTGCCTGGCTCTGAGGCCTTCAAACTTGGACTGAGAATTGCTACCAACACTGCTGGGTCTCTACTTGCAAACAACCACCATATCACATAAGCCAATTTTCTAATAAATTCCCTCTTACAATTCTACACATATAAATACAGCTTCTGTCTTTCTGGAGAACACTGACTAATGCACAAAGCTTGCAATATACAACAGTAAACAGGTCCCTTCTCCTACCTAATTTCTGTAATCACCTTCAACTCTTTTTGCTTTATTTTCTAATAGTTTCCTCCATATTTCTGAACAAATTCTATAAAGGAATCTGATTTTTTTTAAGTTCAGATATCTTTTCCCAGCATCTTACTTCTGACCAAAAGATTTAGATTTTTGTTTGTTTGTTTGTTCTTCTGCCTATTTCTGGGAAACAACAATGTGTGATTCACACCAGATACACACACACACACTCTCTCTCTCTCTCTCTCTCTCTCTCTCTCTCTCTCTCTCTCTCTCTCTCTGCTTTCCTGTCTCCCTATAAAATTTTAAGTATTTACTATTTACATGATAACAACTTTGTAAATATGTTGCTTACATCTAAGCCATTTTACTTTTAATTTTCACTACAGTTAACGCAAGCCATGATTAAAAAGTAGAACAAATGTTTAAATTTTTAAATTTATTATAGTAAAAGTAAAAATTACTTCCATTATTTCTCCTCAGAATTCTCCCCCTTGCCTTGAATACACTTATCCCATCATTCTTGGCACTTTCTGAAGCAGTTCTGGAAGTCCTCTTTCTTGGCGTCCGCAGTTGCCCTCTTGTGGCTGCCTCAATGTCCTGAATCGATTCATATGTTTACCTTTCATGATCCTTTGACTTTGGAAATACCTGGTGAATAGGAAAGATGAAAACGAACTGTAATGTTTTGACACACCCACTTTTCCATTGACTGGCAGCACTCACTTTTTAAAATCACACCTTCTAAAGATGCAAACAACAACCCCCAGCTCCAGCCCCTTTTTACTTTCAGACAAGGTCCCACAATGTGGCCCAAGTTGGCCCCTGATTTGTTACCTTCCTGTCTCAGTTTATTTATTTCTTTTTTTTTTTTTTTTGTACCAGAGATAGACCCCTGGGCCTTGTGCTTGTGAGACAGGTGCAGTGTGACTGAGTTAAATCCCTAGCCCTGCCTCAGTCTTTTAAATCAGTGGGATTTCAGGCATGCATCACCATGCCAGGTTAATTTAATTTGTAGTTTAACTTTTATATATATATATATTTTTATTTTTTTTTGAGACAGGTCTCGCTTTGTAGTTCAGGCTGGCCCTCAGCTCACTATGTAGCCCAGGCAAGCCTCAAACTCAGCCATCCTCCTGTCTCTGCCTCCCGAGTGCTGGGATAACAGGTGTGAGCCACTACGCCTGGCACTGTGGTATGTGGTATTGATTGTTGGTGAACGTGAGTCACCACGCCCAGCCTTGTATGTGGTTACCAGGGATCGAACTCAGGACCTTGTGCTTGCTAGGCAGGTATGAGAACCACTGAGATAAATCTCCAGCCCCTAATATATTTTTTTGTTCGTTTGCTGTGCTAGTCTGTGGCCATACCATCCTGCAATGCCTGATCTTATCTTTTGCTGTGCTAAAGATTAAATCTAGGACCTCATGCATATTAGTCCCGCTGAGGCATATCTCCAGCTCTGGCTAATGCATTTGTGTTGTGGTGGTGGGGTTTTTCTTTTGTTTGTTTGTTGTCTGTGTATTTATTTTATTTTGCTTTTTAGGGGGAGGATTTTTTTTGTTGTATACTCATGTTTTGTAGTTCAGGGAGGACTTGAACTTGCTATGTAGCACAAGCTGGCCTCAAATTCATGATCCTCCTACTTCAGCCTTGTGATTGCTAAGATTAGCTATTGCAGTTTTAATTGCCAGAAACACTTTCTTATTGTGAAATGTTCCTTTTTTTTTAAAGTATCCTTCTATTCATGGGTACAGAGTGTCTGTTTTCTTAAGTCTCTTTCTTTCTCCCTTCCTTCTCTCATGTTAAATGTCTTACTCACATCACTTAAGGACCTTGGATGATCCCCATATCTATGACAAAGGCACTATAAAGGTATTTGGAAACTAGCATGGGGCCTCATTGGTGAGCAGGTTGGGAACTAGTTGCTTACTTTGGAGCCTATGTTCTCCATTGCTTAACAAATGTGTTTTTCCTGTGATTTAACTGGTTTCCTAAAAATGGAATCATCTTATTTCTAAATCTAAAAACCAGTTTTCTGATAGTTGAATCACAGAAAGACGCTAAAATCTAACCACTGAGAAGCAAACTTTGCCTCCAC
>PVIC010011394.1:0-41498 GCA_004025085.1 Thryonomys swinderianus | reverse complement strand
TCAGGCTGGCCCTGAGCTCACTATGGTGCCCAGGCAAGCCGCCGCGAACTCAGCAATCCTCCTGTCTCTGCCTCCCAAGTGCTGGGATTACAGGCGTGAGCCACCACGCCCAGCATTATATGTGGTAACCGGGGATCGAACTCAGGTCCTTGCGCTTGCGAGGCAGGCGCCGGAACCACTGAGCTAACCCTCCGGCCCCCTAGGATATTTCTTGATGGGCTTATTCCTAAATACCGAGTTTTTGATTACTGTTAATGTAATTTCCTTTGTGATAGTGTAGCTTTTTCTCAAAATGCTTCTTTGTCACTGACTGGCTTAGTGAATTCTGTTATTAAAAGTAGTTTTCTAAAGGATGAAGGATATATTATGAGTGAATTTATTAGTTAAATAAAGAGGACATAAGACATGCCAAGAGAGTCCAGAATGTTTTATTTGATGACACATAAGTGAGTTCTTTTCCTTCCCTTCCAAATTTATGCCTTGTAAGAAATTGTACCATTGACAAATTAGAGTACAAAATATACAGACAAGTATCTTATTTAAGCAATATTTATTGAAATTACAGTGTGCTGCTTGCCCCAGCAGTGACCACAACATATACGTCATTTTAATAGTGATAAGACTGAATGTAGAAGGAATGCTATAACTTGTTTGAGAATCTGAGAGGAATATTTAAGGTACTTAGTGATTTAAGAAGTCCTTTTATCTCAAAATACGGACTTTCCAAAGACACATTAATATCTACATGGTGAAATAAATGTTAAAGATTATCTAGGGCTTAGCAAAAGAAGAACAGAAAAATGGTAGCACTGTGTGTAAGTCAATCAGTACCAAAATGTCTTTACAAGTTTCTTTTTCCCTTAACCTTAATTGAATAACTACTATCTCATAGCTTGTCTAAAGTGCAAGCAGTGGTGACTTGGTGTTTCACTCCTTCTCCTTTCTTACATGGAATTGAAACTTAAGCAACATTTTTTTCCTGAGTAATCCCTTTTAACCCAGGTGACAGTCATTTTAGAGTCCCTGATTTTAAATCTTTCTTTGGTTAAAAGAAAACAGATCTCTCTGGGGCTGATAATGTGGTTCAGTGGTACCCTTGTCTAGCGTGTGCAAAGTCCTGTGTTTGATCCTCAGTGCCAACGAAAACAGCAATGAAAAAAACTATTCTGTTTAATGTGTTTATATGATATAAAATACTTGCTTTAATTTTTTTGTTTCTGAAGTTTCACATAAGCTAGAAACTTTGGGTAACAATTCTTGCAACTTTTAACTTAATTAAATTTAAGTCACTAGGATTTCTAGTATGGAACTGAGAGAGCTAATGGATGTGACTGATGATACTGAAGAGGAATTGTTTTCTATGCCTGGAATTACATGTCTTAAGTAAGAGTGCATTATGTGAATGAACCACATTTTACTTAACATCAACGAACATTGAACTGTTAACATTTTTTGGCTTTTAGGTAAAATACTGCATCATTCAAGGTTTTTTTGTGAACATATGTTTTCAGTTCCCGTGGGTATACTTATCACGTAGGAGAGAGGTTGCAGGGTCAGGGATAACTCTTCGTTTAACTTTTTCAGGATCTGCTGAGGAGGTGAACTTCCTTTTCAGAATGGCCACAGATAGCTCATGTTTCCCACATGACCAGAAGTGTATAGGATTCCAGTTTCTCCATAGACACAGCAAAACTTATTGTCTAACCTTTGACAGTAGGTGTCCTAGTGGATGTGAAGTAGTTTCTTTGCTTTGATAGTTTAAGATGTTGAGCACCTTTTCATGTTTTTCTGTTGGAAGAGCCATCTATTCAGATCCTTGTCTATTTTTAAATCGCTTATTTATTATAAGGAATAAGAGGTCTTCATAAATTGAAAATCTCTTGTCAGATATAATTTGCAAATATTTTCTGATGGTGGCCTACATAACAAAAATTTCTAATTTTGGGTTTTTTTGTTTTGTTTTTGAGACAGGCCCCTGAGCTCACTATGTAGCTCGGGCTGGCCTTGAACTCACAGCAGTGCTCCTGCCTCTGCCTCCTGAGTGCTGGTATTACAGGTGTGAGCCACCATGCCTGGCATTGTTGTTTGTGGTTACTAGGATTGAATTTGGGACCATGCGCTTTCCAGACAGACACCGGAACCACAGAGCTAAATCCCTGGCCCCAAAAGTTTCTAATTTTGATGAAGACTGATTTACCTATATTTTTTTTCTTTGGTTATTTGTTTTTTTGATGTCACATCTAAGAAACCATTATTAGAGGGGTGAGGATTTAGCTCAATGGTTCTGGTGCTTGCCTCACAAATGCAAGGAAAGTCACAAGTTTGATCCCTGGTACCAAAAAAACCCCAACCCAAATCAAAACAAAACAGACAACCATTTATTAACTGTAAGGTCATGAAAGTTCTCCTGTCTTTTCTTTTCTTTGACAGGGTCTCACTTTGTAGTTCATGCTGGCCCTGTGCTCACTATATAGCCCAGGCAAGTCTTGAACTCAGCAATCCTCCTGCTTCTGCCTCCCAAGTTCTGGGATTACAGGAATGAGCCACCATGACAGGATCTTACTTTGTAGTCCATCCTGACCCCAAACTCATGACAGTCTTCCTGCCTCAGCCTCCTAAGTGCAGGGATTGTAGGTATGTCCCACCATGCCTAGTTTACATGTAGGTCTTTGAATAATTTTGAGTTAATTTTTGTATTTTATATGAGGTGGGGGCCCAGCTTTATTTTCTTATAGATTTCCATTTGTTCTAGTGCCATTTACTTAAAAAATTATTTTACTGTTTGTCATTTTACTTATCTGTTTATCTGTTGAAAGTCTGTAGTTGATCAAATGTGTCAAATTTTATTTCTCAACTTTCAATTCCATTGATCCATGTCTTTAAGACAGCATGACACTGTCTTGGATACTGTAAGTTTGTAGTTCAGTATTTGAAATTGAAAAGTGTGAGTTCTTCAAATTTGTTCTTTTTAAACATTGTTTTAGGAGTTGTAGACTCCTCAAGATTCCATAAAGATTTTAGGATCCACTTCTCATTGTGTCTGCAAACCAGGTGCCCAACAAAATTTGGGTGTGGGTTGTATTGCATTTATAGATCAGTTCAGGGATGAGGTGCTCTTCCTTCCTTGTAGTTTCAGAGTATATGGTTTATGGTTCTTTGTTTAAATCATTCCTAATCACCCCCCAACCCCAACCCGGTGTCAGGAACCAAACTCGAGACCTTGTGCTTGCCAGGCATGTGTGGTGCCACTGAGCTAAATCCTTGGCCCTCTAAATGTTTTATTTTAATGCTGTTATAAATGTAATTTTTCCTTACTTCATTGCTAGTGTGTAGAAATACAATTGATTTTTATGTATTGATCTGTTCTGCACTCTTGCTGGACTCATGTTTTAGTACTGAAGGCTTTTTGCGTTGTAAATTCCACAGGTTTTCTGTGTACATGACCATGTCAGAATCAGAGTTCTTTTCCAGTTGGGATGCCTTTTATCTTTTGGTTTTGCTTATTTCTCTGGCTGGAGCCTCTAGTAAAGTGGTGAATAGAAGTAGGAAATAGAAATGAGAATAGATATTTTTTTGCATTATTCAGTAAACTTTATTGGTACATTATATACACAGCTCGCAATCACACAAAAATTGGAGAATTTGTACCAATATGTGACATAGAATAGACTTTGTTGCTAATCTTGAAGGGGGAACACTTTCAGCTTTGCACTGGTAAGTATGCTGTTAGTTGTATTTTCTGTAGATGCCCTTTATCAGTTTGAGGAATTTCCCTTCTATTTATTTGCTGTGTGTTTTTGCCTTGAGGACATTGGATTTAGTCAAATATTTCTTCCACTTACTGAGATAACCATTTTGGCTTTGTCTTTTATCCTACATATGGGGTAGATTACCTTCCTTGATGAATTTTTCTCTGTCGAATTAAACTTGCAGTCCTAGGATAGAACCTACTTTGGTCATGGTTGGTAGGATTTGGTTGAATGGTATTTTATTGAGAAATCTTATCTTTTTTCTATTAATCTTTGTGTAATTAATTAATTTAGGTGTGTCTTTTGCTGAACAGCTTAAAATTTGATTTAAAGAAAAACATTTTGACATTGTTTAACTGGAGAGTTTAAAGTCACTAGTATTGTTTGGTATGGATTATAAAAGTTATGTGCTAGGGCTGGAGGGTTAGCTCAGTGGTTCCAGCGCCTGCCTTGCAAGCGCAAGGTCCTGAGTTCGATCCCCGGTAACCACATACAATGCTGGGCATGGAGACTCACACCTGTAATCCCAGCACTTGGGAGGCAGAGGCAAGAGGATTGCTGAGTTCGAGGCTTGCCTGGACTACATAGTGAGCTCAGAGCCAGCCTGAACTACAAAGCGAGACCCTGTCTCAAAAAGGGGAAAAAAAAAAAGTTATCTGCTGGATGACAGCATTTTAGTTAGTGATGTACTGCATATATGTGATGGGGTCCTTAAGATTATAAGGGGGCTGAAATACTCAACCTGGTGGCATGAAGCCTTTGTAACATCATTCTTCAGTGTTACTCATGTTTTTGCTGAGGCTGGCATGAACCTGTAGTGCTAGTTGTGTAAGAGTATTACATGTACAATTATGTGCGGCATATAATATTGGATAATAATAAATGGCTTTGTTACTTGTTAATTTTTCTTTTGTAAAAATCCTTTGTTATTGGTTTATGTGTTTACTTTTAATATTGTTTTAGAGCAGTGATGACAAACTTTTTAGAGCTTTCAGTGGTACAAACAGCCCACTGGGACATATGTGCCATAGTGGTCACCACTGTTTTAGGAGTGTCTCCTGCATATAAAATACTCACTGTAAGACAGCTTGCAATGTTCCCTGGCAGCAGTCTCATGAACCTCATTCATGTCATCTCTTGATCATTGCATCATTTTTCTTATACTTTAGGTATTATCCCCTTTTCCTCCCTCCTTTCTTCCTCCTGTCCTTTTTTTTTTTGAGACAGGTCTCACTTTGTAGTTCAAGCTGGCCTTGAACTCTCACTATGTAACCCAGGCAAGCCTCAAACTCAGCAGTCCTCCTGCCTCTGCTTCCCAAGTGCTGGAATTACAGGTGTGAGCCACCATGCCCAGCATTGTGGTATGTGGTGCCTGGGGTTCAAACTTGGGAACTTGTACTTGTGAGGCAAGTGTCAGAACCACTGAGCTAAATCTCAGGCCCCTTTACTTCCATTCTTTCTTTCAGTGTTGAAGAGTGAACCCAGGCTCTGCATGATAGGCAAGTGCTCTGCCTCTGAGTTACTTCCAGATGTTCCTGTGCTTGATGTAAAATCATGTTGTTTTGTTCACAGTGGCCCTAGAAGGAGTAGGCTGTATCACATATAAAAATATACCACCATAGCCTGTGTGTGTAGTAGGCCACTCCATCTGGTTTGTGTAAACATATTCTGTGTTGATCAAACTGACAAAGTTGAGCCAGGGATTTAGCTCAGTGGTTTCAGCGTCTGCCAGGCAAACACAAGGTCCTGAGTTCGATCCCGGCCAGGTACCACATACCACAGTGCTGGGTGTGGTGGCTCATGTTTGTAATCCCAGCACTTTCGAGGCAGAGGTAGGAGTTGAAGGTTAGCCTTGGCTGCACAGTGAGCTCAAGGCCACCCTGAACTACAAAGCGAGACCCTGTGTAAAAAAAACAAAAAATTTTTTAAAAAATTGACAATGTCACATAATGGTCCATTTCTTAGAACATATCCCCACCACTGAGCAACACATGAGTATATTTGAACTTTTTTCTGCCATCCTGTTTTATTTGTGCCATCTCTGTTCTGCTTTCTTTTTATCTTTTTTCCTTTTACACTGGATCAGAACATGTATGTGCTGACTTTCTCCTTTCTCCCATACCTAGCTTATCTGAAACCAATATTTAGTGCTTTTGAAAAACAGTATAAAAGCAGTGGAACTGTGGTCCATGTTTAAAGTTTTATAGTCTCCAACTCTATTTGGCGGAATTTTCTATTCTCTTTAATTTGCTCTTCTGTCATAATAATTATAAGAATTATGTAATGTGATTTGCTCTTACAGACTTGTTAACAGCCAACAAAAGTCTTAAATGAAACATTAGGAAGTCATTTCCTTCTCAGAATTTAGAAATTAGTACTCAAAAGTAGTAGGTACTTGATTCAGATCATGGTATTTTTTTGTTTGTGCAACTCATAATTTTTAAAAATTGGGCCAGAGATTTAGTTCAGTGGTTCTGGCACCTGCCAAGCAAGTGCAAAGTCCTGAGTTTGATCCTGGTAACCACATACAACAATACTCGGTGTGGTGACTCAGGCCCACCAGCAATCACTACTACATACCACAAGGCGTGGCTTGTGGTGGCTCAGATTTGTAATCTCAGCACTCGGGAGGCAGAGGCAAGAGGATTGCTGAGTTTGAGGCTTGCCTGGGCTACATAGTTAATTTAGGGCCAGCCTGAACTACAAAGCCAGACACTGTCTCAAAAAAAAAAAAAAGAAAAAAAATTTAAAAATGGAACTTTAATATTGTATATTGTTTCAAACCCAGTAAAACCTCATGTGTTTACATCACCTAGATTTAATCATTTTGGCCTTTTCCCCTCATATTTTCTGTCTTATTTTATAGACATGACATTTTCTAGGTGCATTCCTATCACCCACAATGCCCTTTTCCCATCCACTACATTAACACAAATTCTCCAAAATGTAATATCCAGCTCATATTTCACATTTGCACTTTTAGCTCCAAAATAACCTTTTTTTGCAATCGATACATTCAAACTACAGTGCAAGTAAAATTTGCACAGCATTCCATCTGGTGTGGTTTATTTTTTTTGTACTGGAGATTGAACTCAGGACTGTGCATGTGAGGCAAACACTGGAACCACTGAGCTAAATCTTCAGTCTGGTGTGATTTATAATTTTTAAAAGTCACTCATTTTAGGTGTCTGGAAAATTACCGCTCTTTTTCCTACATAAATCTTCCCTTCATAGTCTCCGACTTGATAGTCAAAGCTTAGTTATCCCTGTCTATTAGTAATGGAAATGGAAGGAAAATATTAGGCGCATAAGTGACAAGTGTATTCTATATAATTATTTGATATAAGGAGAAATAATCCTTGTGCACTTATAAACTAATCTTTTTGGAATGATGAAAATATTACAGAGTAATTTCTCCTGTTGTGACTGATATGAAATGTGTCATCAGTTTTGTGAATTTGAGAGGAATTTTACTCAGTGAAATTAGCCATTTAAAATGTGTGGTTTTGTGGCACTTAGTACTGCAGAACATTGTGTAATTCCTTTTTTAGTTCTGAAGTGTTTCTCCTCAAAGGAAGTCCTGTGCCCTTTGTGCAGTCATTCTCTAATACCCTCCTCTCAACTGGGCCACTGTTATTTTCAGTCAGTTTACTTGTTCAGGATATTTCATATAGATGGACTCATACTGATGACTTCTATATCTGTTTTCTCTTATTTAGTATAATCTTTTTAGGGTTCATTCATATTAACTATCAGTGTTTTGTTCCACTTCTGGCTGCATAATATTTCTATTGGATATGAACACACTCTACATAATGTTTTTTCATCCATTTATGAATGTTTTCCTCCTTTTTTTTTTTTTTTTTTTTTTTTTTTTTTTTTTTTTTTTTTTTTTTTTTTTTTTTTTTTTTTTTTTTTTTTTTTTTTTTTTTTTTTTTTTTTTTTTTTTTTTTTTTTTTGTTTTTTTGAGACAGGGTCTCACTTTGTAGTTCAGGCTGGCCCTGAGCTCACTATGTAGCCCAGGCAAGCCTCAAACTTAGCAATCTTCCTGCCTCTGCCTCTTGAGTGCTTGTATTACAGGCGTGAGCCACCATGCCCAGCATTGTGGGGTGTGGTACTGATTGCTAGTGGGCATGAGTTACCATGCCCAATATCATATCATACTGTATATGGTTACTGGGATCAAACCAGGGACCTTGTGCTTGATAGGCAGGCAGCGGAACCACTGAGCTAAATCTCCAGCCCAGAACATTTTTGTTTTTGTGAACTTTTGTTTCTTTTTCTCTTTTTGAGACAGGGTTGCCCAGAGCTCATTCTGTAGTCCAAGCAAGCCTTGAACTGCTTCTGCCTGTGCCTCAAGAGTGCTGGGATTACAGGCGGGAGCCACCACACCTGGCATTGTGGAATGTGGTATTAGGAATTGATCTCTGGACTTTGAGTTTACAGGGCATATGCTGGAACCACTGAGCTAAATCTCTGGCCCTAAACTTTGTTTTTTTGAGACACAATCTCACCGTGTAGTTCAGGCTGGCCTCGAACTCACTGTGTAGCCCAGACTGGCTTCGAACTGAGTGTTAGGACTACAGGGAACTATCTATACCACCGCACTTGGCTTGAATAGTGTTGCCATCCTCTTTCTTATATACATACTTGTTTGAATATCTGTATTCAGGTGTTTTTCTTTTTTTTTTTTCTATTTAGGAATGGAATTTATTTGGTCATGATGGCATTTCTATGTTAAACTGCCAAACTTGTTTGCTACAATAGCTGTTCCATCTTGTATTGCCACCTGTATGTATAAGGTGGGAAAAGGAGTCCAGTTTCTTCCCGTACTTTCAACATTTTTGTTTCCCCTTTTGCTTTTTTTGATAGCCACCTTGTAGTTGTGAAAATGGTTTGTCATTGTGGTTTTGGTGGGTGTGTTCTAGTAACCAGTCGCATTGAGTATCTCCTTAGGCTGCCACAGGCCTCATACACCTTCTTTGGACAACTGTCTTTGTGCAGGCCCTCATTCCTATTCTCACTGGGTCTTTTTGCGGTTGAGTTGTAGAAGTTCTTGATGTATTTGGGATTCTATAAGTTGTCTTTTTTTCCTAATAGTTTTAACAAATGTTTTTAACTTTGATGAAGTCAAATTTATTGAGTTTATCCTTGTACTTTTGGATTTTGTCTGTTGCAAAAAGCCCAGGGTTATTAAGATTTACCTCTGTTTTTCTAAGGATTTTATTGCTTAAGCTATTCGATTTAGATCTGCTCTGAATTAAGTTTTGTGTATGGTGGTGGTAGCAGTGTGCCACCAGACTACATTCTTTTCTGTGTGGATATCCAGTTGCAGCCTTGTCAAATCAATAAGTGATAAATGCATGGATTAACTTGTAAATCTTCAATTTTTTTTCTTGATTTTTCTGAGAAAGAATCTTGCTCTGTAATTAAGGCTACCTTGAATTTGTGCCAATCTTGCCTCTGCTTCCTGTGTGCTGGGATTATAGGAGTGCATCACCACCCCCTGACTTCCAGTACTACGTTGTTTTGACTACTATGGTGTGAATTTTCTTAAATGAAAAAATTCAAACACATACAAAAAAACTTGCATCTGTCACCCAGTTTCCAATACCTTCTTCTCTTTATTATTTTGATATAACCTCAGGTATTTTGTAAGTATTTCAAGAAGTTGGATAGTTATAAGAAATATGAGTGTCTTAAATCACTAAAAATTTTGAAGTGCTTTTCCATTCATTTGGAAAATTCACATAAAATAGAATTTTGGCTGTGCTGTCAGATGAAATGTCATTGTACTTTTCCTTTCAGTGGGATTCGTAAACTTGTGTTGGAACTTAACTGCTTCAGAAAATTCACTTTGGAAGTTTTACTATGTCCAGAAGTATAGTAATCATTATCTTTGGAGACATAGTTTTTATTAAGATGCTGTGTTGTCACTAGTGATCCTTCTCTGTTGAAGGTAGGATTGCCATGCTACAGTAGGAATTGTTAGTGGAGTCTCTTAGGAATACAATACAAACTTAGCTTAGGTTGACCTGAGTGTGATCCTCCTGCCTCAGTTTCCTGAGTGCTGGGACTCCAGGTATGTGCCACTTGTCCAGCTGTGAGATTTCTCTTTTATCCATTCATTCATTCATTCTACAGTACTGGGGGTCAAACTTAGGGTCTTGTGCTTGCCAGGCAGGCCTAGTGTCACTGAGCTACATCCCTGGCCCCCCAGATGTGGAATTTTTTAATGGCACCTGTGGCAGGAGTGCCCTTCCCTGCAGGCTTTGCTTTTTAGCTCCACAAGTTTCTCTTCTTCCTTTTCTGCTTCTGCCTGAAAGCCTTGTCTGTTTCCTGTGCCAGCTCTCAGGCTGTTTCAAGGGCTGCTGCCTCTTCTGCAGATCTGCACCTAAACCAGAAGGAGGAGGACCTTATATTTTAATGTAGCAAATAAGCATGCATAGATATGGGAGTATCACCTCAATTTCACATTTACTGCTGAAAGATGTGTGAGTCTTTCAGATCCCTTTCTAGTTATCAGGAGCACATGCTGGAATGGCAGGAACAGGGACACACTGTGTGTTTCTAGGTCTCTTGAGCACTACGGGGTGACAGTAATGAGCATTTAAGGTCTTCAGTTACTGCTGTATTGCCAGTGGTCCTGCACACAAGCCAGACCATGCTAACGCTGGCTCAGCAAGTTGGTTATGCAGACATGTGCTCTCTGGAGTGTAGTTGGCTACATCAAAATCTTTGTTAACCTTTATTTGTCTGTGCTATCATTGTACCCAGTAAAATTAGGTGGGAATAATAGTTAATAATTGTGAACCAGATTCAGTTCTGTGGAGCATGCAGTCTAACTTCATTTTTAGTGAGTATACTATGTGGTCAATTATTTCTGAGTATACCAGTAAGTCATACATATCTTTCAAGTATTTATCGAGAATGTTGGCCCATTTTTGCTTATACCTATAATCTGCAGACAAATACTAGGTTTAAACTTGTACTTTTGAGCATTTAAGAGGACCAAAAGATTCCATTTTTTCCTTTTTTGATATGGCCTGAAGCCTCAGCCTCCTGAGTACCACCAGTCCTGGCTCAAAATATCCTTAAATATGAAGACTTTGGATTCAATACCTAGTATCTCAAAAAGAAAAACAAAGAAACCTATATGTTGTGGCATGGACTGGAGGGTGAGGTAAAAGAATCACAAATTTGAGGCCAGCCTTGGGCAATTTAGTGAAACCCTGTGTCCAGGAAAAAAAAAAAAAAGTTGGAGATGTAGCTCAGGTTTCCCTGGGTTCAGTCACTAGTTGGTTCCTCTACCCCTCAAATAGCAACAAATGTCAGATTTTGTGAAGTTTGCATTTGCATCATTAATGTGAAAGGTGACATTGCTTTACTGAACCTTAATGTCTCAGACTTTATTTGAAGATCTTGTAAAATGGAGTTTTTAATTCAGTTAGTATATATGGAATACAGCCTGCGATTTTGCATTTTGATAAGGTGGCACAGTTCTTCTGGCATTGTACTTTGAATAGCAGAATCTCAATAATCATTTCTATTGG
Organism: Thryonomys swinderianus; assembly: GCA_004025085.1. Classification (NCBI taxonomy): domain Eukaryota; kingdom Metazoa; phylum Chordata; class Mammalia; order Rodentia; family Thryonomyidae; genus Thryonomys; species Thryonomys swinderianus. The sequence goes on along the minus strand of PVIC010011394.1, from coordinate 30,196 downwards.
GAGCATTTTGTTTTCTGTAATGGTTTTTTTTTTTTAATACTTTCGTTTTTAAGGTGGGGTCTCACTCACTGTGTTGCCCAGGTTGGCCTGGGACTACTCTGTCAGCTTTCCAACTAGCTGGGAATCTGGGCTTGTGCCATTGTATCTGTAATGGTTTTTGAGTTCAGCGTTTTAGTGTTAGCAAGTGCTAGTACTGAACTTTTTATTTTAGTTTAGTTTTTTAGTTTTTGAGACAGGGTCTCACTTTGGGGTTCAGGCTGGCTCTAAACTTACTATGTAACCCAGGCTATCCTCAAACTCACAGCTATCCTCCTGTCTCTGCCTCCCGACTGTTGGGATTACAGGTGTGAGCTACCACACCCAGCATTATGGTATGTGGTACTGGGGATTGAACTCTGGACCTTGTGCTGGCGAGTAGATGCTGGATCCACTGAGCTAAATCCCTGGCCCAAGTACTGAATTTTTAAATATCTTTTCCTGATACTTTTTTTTTTTGACTTATACTATATTTGACCTTTATATTGCAGCACCTTCTCTTTTTTTTTTTTTGAGACAGGGTCTCTCTTTGTAGTTCAGGCTGGCTCTGAGCTCACTATGTAGTCCAGGCAAGCCTCGAACTCAGCAATCCTCCTGCCTCTGCCTCCCGAGTGCTGGGATTACAGGCGTGAGCCACCATGCCCAGCACTGTGGTATGTGGTATTGATGGCTGGTGGGTGTGAGTCTCCATGCCCAGCATTGTATGTTGTTACCAGGGATCGAACTCAGGACCTTGCACTTACAAGGCAGGCGCTGGAACCACTGAGCTAACCCTCCGGCCCTGCAGCACCTTGTCTTGGCACAAAGGTTTAATTTAGTTGTTATCCCTTCCATCAACCTGAAACAATTTAATTGGCAGTTATAAAAAAAAAATCTTAGTAAATGTCATGTGACAGTATGTTGTAAGGTGGCCATTTATATGTTTTATGGCATGTTATCTTAAATCTTTATTATCAAATTAAAAATTAAAACAAATATAACAAACCAAAAGTTACTTGGAAGAGTTTTCAGGCTTCTCAGATCACTCATAATTTTCTGTTTTCCTCCCTTCACTTTTGCTGGAATTTGTAAAAGCTGTACTATATTGTCTTCTTTAGACACATTGGAATTTGTAGTGTTTAGTGTGTATATGAGGTTATACAAGGATGCTTTTTACATGCTTCTGTATTTCCTCTGTCACTATTGCAAATATTTAGGAAATGAAAATAGGTTAAATTTTGTAGAAATAATAAGATGGTATAATAATACATTCCCTTTGCATTGCATCGTATAATGTAATAGCAGTATTGCTTCATATCCTTTTAAAAGACTCAAGACTTCATGAGAAAGTTGAAATTGGAAGGGATTGTTGTAGAGATAGTGTCTGATTGAAAAATGTGGTATCGGTCGATTGGTTTTTTGAAACATGATCTCATAATTCAGGCTGTCCACGAACTCACTATGTAGCCCAGCCTGGCCTTCAATTCTGAGCAATCCTCCTGCCTCAGCCTCAAGTTCTGGGAATACAGGGTATACCACCACACCCAGCGTAAAAAAAAAAAAATGTCGTAAGAGAGATACTGTACCACCATTGATCCTCCTCAAAATGCTCTTGTTGCTTTGAGCACACATCTCATTATTATTACCTATGAATCTGAGGAGAGAGGCTAACTTGTTTTCTTTTTTTGCATTATAGGCTGTCTTTTCAACTTCCTGGTAGCTTGTAATTTTTTTCCGATTCCCAGTGATTTTTTTTTTTGTTGTTGTTTTTGTCAGTAAGTCATTTTACGTTGTCTGGTTTCTTGATCTCCGATTTCTTGGTTGTGCTTTCATGTGGTTGAAGTCAGGTGGCAACTATAATGGAATTATCTTAAAACCCTAGAGATATTGTGGTAAATTTTTTGAAAAGTGTATTAAGGGGGTACATAATCCCCACATTTATTTTTTAGGAGTATTTCTATTGATGAATTATTAATTTTACTTTTATGAGCTTTATTACATTATACAATGTGTACTTACCAGGAAAATGAAATATCAATAAAATAATTCTAGATAACTGCTTACTAAATCCAAAAAGTAACAACAGAAATAAATTCCTTTGTGAACTACAAGAATACAAATAAAACTCTTAACTTAATAACTTCCTTATTCCTTAAGCATGAATAACATTTAAAAGAGTAGACTTTCCAACAAATGTGCTGGTACCCATATGCATCCATACATGTTAAAAATATTAACTCACAAATCTGTTTCAAAGGTTTTGTTCTTTCAACTATGTTGTATAATAGAATCATGTATGCTATATATATGGGGTTGGTTTCTTCCTACTCAGAGTAATTGTTCCATATGTCAATAGTTCATTCCATATTGATAGCATTTTGTAGAGTAGGAATGAACTACATCTTATTTAACTATTTACTTTTTTTTTTTGCCCTTTTTTCTAGTACCAAGGATTGAACTCAGGATTACACATGGGTTGTTCTTTGTTTTTGGTTGCTGTTTATAGACTAGTACAAAAACTTGTCTACAAGTTACTCTGTAAACAAATTTTTATTACTTAGAAATAAATGTTTATAGTTTTATAAAAACCTTGACTGTTTTCAAGAGTAGCTATCCAGTGTGCATTTCTACTAGCAGGGTGTGAGTGATCTAGTTCCCCACATTGATTATTATCACTGTTTTGGAGACAGCATTCATTGATATGTAGTGACATCTTGTTGGGACTTAAATTTCCTAACTGGTTAATGGAGTGGAATGTCTTTTTATTTAGCATGTCGGTGTGTTTTGAGTGGGATATTATTTTATGCCTCTTGCTCATTTTCTCACTGTGGTATTTCAGTTTTTACTGTTAAGTGTTAAAATATATTGTGTTGTTTTTCAGATGTGTGATTTACAAATATTTTCTCCTGTTCTGCAGCTTGTTTCTCTATTCCCCTCAAAGATCTTTCCCACAAGCAAAGTTTTTAGTCTTGATGAGTTTCAGTTTCTTGAATTGTGCTTTTAATTTAAAAAATTAACCCATTCGCTTGTGCTGCAAAGATTTTACTTTTCCTGAAAGTTTTATTTTTTTAGAACTTTTTCATTTAAGTTCATTACATGTTTTGAGTTCACTTTCATATAAGGAGGAAGTTGAAGTTAGTTCTTTTCACATGTATGATTGTACATGTGTACCAGCACATTTGTTGAGAAGTATAGTCTTTTATATTAAATTGATTTTGTGCCTTTTATATTAAATTGAGTTTGTTGCCCAACTACCGTGGGGCTATTTTTGGTTTCTCTTGTTGATTTTTGTGTGTGTTTCTATGCTAGTACAATACTTTGGGTTATTGTAGCTATAAAGCCTTGAACTCTGGTAAAATGATGTATATTTTAATCTTTCTTTTTTGAAACCATTTTAGCTATTCTAATTATTTGCCTTTTATTACAAGTTTTAGAGCAATCTTTCCTATACTTAGCTATGTCGTAGAAGTCTTGAGGAATGACATTAAACCTGTATGTTATTTTTTTGAATTGTCATCTTTATTGTGTTGAGTCTTTTAGTCAGTGAACATGTATCTCCCTGTTTATTTAGATCTGTTTGGACTGGACGAGCTGTGGAGTTCTTTACAACTTCATAGTTTCTGTTATTCCAAGTAAAAATGCACAAGGGTCTAATTAAATGTTATTGATAGTTACAGAATAAGACTTGTTTTATCCTTTACGTTTTCTCAGCTTTACACATAATTCCATGTAGCACATGAAAGTTAATTTTTTCTTCTCAAGTACCTAGACTTTTTCTGAATCTTTTAATCATAGCGGTGTGATTTTAATGTGACCCAAAAACCATTGAAGCAAATTCAGGGAGGCTGGTAAGTCAGTGCTCACATTGCCATGAAAGAGCCTGCCAAATGTCTGGGTGGTGGCAGTAGGTGCAAAAGGTTAGGGTGATAAGAATTTCTGTGAGAATGAATGTGCTAAATTATTTGCTCCTGAGTGACATGTTAGGTCTTCTTTTTTTTTTTTTTTAAGTGCCAAGGATGACATTGATCTCGATGCCTTGGCTGCAGAAATAGAAGGAGCTGGTGCTGCCAAAGAACAGGAACTTCAAAAGACAAAGGGGAAAAAGAAAAAGGAGAAAAAGAAGCAGGACTTTGAGTGAGTATATTTTAAGTACATTTGATTTTTATTAGATACTGGATACACTCAATAAACTATTCTATTGCTTCAAAATGTTTTTCCTTTTTTAGTGAAGATGATATTCTGAAAGAACTGGAAGAATTGTCTTTGGAAGCTCAAGGCATCAAAGCTGACAGAGAAACAACTGTTGCAGTGAAGGTGAAAGACTTCGATTCATTTAGGGTTCATGTTCTGTTTATGCTTCCTTGTACTGGTTTTGGGGGCTACATTTGGAAACATTTGTAAATGTAGATAGGTATAGTTAAAAGTTTATAAAATCTGATGCCTAAAGGTAGAAACAATTTTAAGGATAGAAATAATGTATTTTAAAATCTTTCAAAGATTTTTTTTTTTTTTTGAGACAAGGTCTTACTTTGTAGTTCAGGCTGGCCCTCAGCTCACCATGTAACCCAGGCAAGCCTGGAACTCAGCAATCCTCCTGTCTCTGCCTCCTGAGTGCTGGGATTACAGGTGTGAGCCACCACGCGCTTGGGTGGCTAGGCGCCAGAACCACTGAGCTAAATCTCTAGCCCTTTCAAAGATATTTTAATGGGACTCTAAAGATATTTAATAGTACATTGACTATTCATGAGACTTATATGACAGTGTTTCACATCTCCACCTTCAGTTTTCTAATTTTCATTCTTTGAATTTAGATGAGCTTCAGAGTGATGGGAAGGTGATAGCTATCTTCTTTCTTTCAGTTTCCCCCCTCACAGTTTGGATGCCGTTTGAGGAAGTTAGTAAATGTTTCAGATCACCTGGAATTTGAAAAGTGCAGTGAATATGAGATGTGACAGTCCTGAACTAGCTTCTGGACCCCGGTTGAATTTTATGTTTTCATGAAAAGACCTTATTTTGAAATTATTTTGAGAGGCTTTAAATTTTATTTTTATGTATATTTTGAAATATATATATATATATGTATTTATTTATAATATGTACTTACCAAATCATATGACTCTGAGGGGTCTCAGTTACTTTTATGAAATGAAAATAATTCTGTTCATATTTCTAACAGTGGAAATTTTTTAGCCAACAGAAAACAATGAAGAAGAATCCTTGTCAAAACAAGATAAAAAAAAGAAAGGACAGAAGGGTAAAAAACAAAGTTTTGATGACAATGATAGTGAAGAATTAGAAGATAAAGATTTAAAATCAAAAAAGGCTGCAAAATCCAAAGTGGAAATACACTCGGGGAGTGATGATGAAGACTTTAATAAACTTTCTAAAAAAACTAAAGGGAAAGCTCAGAAATCAAATAAAAAATGGGAAGCCTCAGAGGATGACGATGACTACAGTAAAAGAACCAAAGAGCGTTCCAGAGTAAACTCTTCAGGTGAAAGTGGCAATGAGTCTGATGAAGTTCTGCAGTCTAGAAAAGGCCAGAAAAAAAATCAGAAAAATAAGCCTGGCCCTAATGTCGATAGTGGGAATGAGGATGATGACTCTTCCTTCAAAATTAAGACAGTGGCCCAGAAGAAGGCTGAGAAGAAAGAGCGTGAGAGGAAAAAACGAGATGAAGAAAAGGCAAAACTACGGAAGCTGAAAGAAAAAGAAGAATTAGAAACAAGTAAAAAGGATCAGAGTAAACAAAAAGAACCTCAAAAGAAACTTGAAGAGGAAACTGTCAAATCCAGAGTGACTCCTGATGCTGGAGCTGCCCCTGCCTCTGTAGAGAAAGGGGAGATGCCCATAGCCATAGAAGGTTGGTGATGTGGTCATAGTGAAAAGCACAAAGGCTTACTTTGTTATTGTCCTTGCTTATAAAAGAATTTAATTATAAGAGCCTTTTAAAAGTTACATCTATATGATCAGTGCAGTGACATTTATCTGTAGTTTCAGCAACTTGGGAGGCAGAAACAGAGTTGCACTGAGGCTTGGAATTCAAAGCCAGCCTAGACTAGACTTCATTTCTTTAAAAAAAAGAAAAATCAGCCAGCGCTGGTGGTGCATCCATACCCATAATTCTACCATACTGGAAGGCAGAGGCAGGAAGATGACAAGTTAAAGCCCTGTCCAGGCTGTTTATTTTTTGTTTGTTTCTTTAAGCCTGGGCAATTTAGCAAGACCTATCTCAAAAAGTCTAGGTGGGCCAGAGATTTAGCTGAGTGGTTCTGGCGCCTGCCTCGCAAGCGCAAGGTCCTGAATTCGATCCCCAATAACCACATACAATGCTGGGCATGGTGACTCATGCCCACCAGCCATCAATACTACATACCACAGTGCTGGGTGTGGCGGCTCACGTTTGTAATCCCAGCACTCAGGAAGCAGAGACAGGAGGATTGCTGAGTTCGAGGCTTGCCTGGGTTTACATAGTGAGCTGAGGGCAAGCCTGAACTACAAAGCAAGACCTTGTCTCAAAATAAAAAAATGCTAAGTGAAGGTCTTGGATTCAATCCCTAATACTGGCTTCTCTTCACCAAAAAGTGCTTTTCACTCTGAACATTTACACATATAGTATAAAATTATCTTTCAAATAGTTTCAGTGTACACTGGATATTTCATAGTACTTTATTGTGAAAATTATTTTTTTGCCATTATAGATGGTATAAGTTGGGTCCAGGGGTTGCAGGCCTGTAGTCCTAGCTCCTTGGGAGGCCACAGGAAGAGGATCATGAGTTTGAGGTCAGCCTGGATGACATGGTGAGACCCTGCCTCAAAAAGTAAATAAAACAAGGTTAAGTTGCTAAAGAAAAATTTATTTTTCTTTCAGATAATATTTTAAAATTCCGTTTTGTCTTTTAAAACTCATCAATCTATGAAATAGAAAAGTAAGATTAATACACCAAAATCAGTTGCTGTCTTCCAAGTGATGAGCCATGTTCTTTTACTAGAACCAGCTAAGAAAAATACACATTGTAATTAATATCCTCCTCTTACTTAGAATTAAAACAGGTAGAGATCAAACGATTTGCATGAAAAGACTGTGTTCTTAAAATTCAGAATAATTTTTCTTTAGACTAGAAAACTTGTAACAGAAATGATGATATAGCTATTTAACTATTGAAAGTTTTATTTGGGCATCTCTGAAGAACTTGAGAACTTTTAATTGTTTAACATTCTTCAAGTGTAATTCATTATCTGTCTATCTCTATGTGTTTTTTTTTTTGTTGTTGTTTGTTTGTTGTAGTAGAGATTGAACCCAGGACTTCACACATGCAAAGAAAGCATTCTCCTGTGGAGCTACATTCCCATCCCTTTATATATTTATATATTCATTTAGTTAGTTAGTTTATTCATTTAATTTTTTATATTTTTGAGACAGGGTCTTGCTTTGTAGTTCAGGCTGGCTCTGAGCTCACTATGTAGCCCAGGCGAGCTTCGAATTTAGCAGTCCTTCTACCTCTGCCTCCTAAATGCATGAGCCACCATACCCAGTATTGTTGTATGTGGTTAGCAGGGATCAAACCAGGGACGTTGCACCTGCTAGGCATGTGCTGGAACCACTGAGCTAAATCTCCTCCCCACCATCCTTTCTTTTTTTTTTTTTTTTTCTGAGACAGGGTCTCGGTTTTGTAATTCAGCTTGCCCTATCTCTCTACACAGCCCAGGCAAGCCTTGAACTCAGCAATCCTCCCAAGTGCTGGGATTACAGGCATGAGCCACCATGCCTGGCAATCCCTTTTTAATTTTAGTTTGAAACAAGGTCTCAGTTAAGTTGCCCAAACTAGCTTCAAACCTGCTTCCTCCTGTCTCAGCTGGTATTGGAGTAAACCACCATGATATATACCACTGTATTTATATGTTTTGTTCTTTTAATAGCCCCTCATAATAGACATCATTCTTGTTATCCCCAAGTGAAACTAGCTAGAGAACTTGAATGAGAAATAGTTCATTCTGTTTTTTAGAATTTAAGATAAGAATTTGCAAGCCACTCTCCCTGATATCATGGATTGAGCAATACTAACCCTCTTGTTTCTGACTACTTTTATTCATCAGGACAGCTCAACTCAACACTAGCATTGTAGCTTCTCAGGAGGCAAACCGTGTGCTGTATACCCTGAGGTCTTCTAGGTGTTCAAGTGCTTGAGATGCTTTGATGCGTACAGACCTTGCCTGATGAGACTGACTCTGGTCCACTTTGGTCCTTCAGTTCTGTATTTTGCCTTTATCTTATTTGCTAGATGACAATGAAGGAGATAAAAAGAAGAAAGATAAGAAGAAAAAGAAAACAGAAAAGGAAGAAAAAGAGAAAGAGAAGAAAAAAGGACCTAGCAAAGCAACTGTTAAAGCTATGCAAGAAGCTCTGGCGAAGCTTAAAGAAGAGGAAGAAAGACAGAAGAGAGAAGAGGAAGAACGCATAAGACGACTGGAAGAGTTAGAAGCTAAGCGGAAAGAAGAGGTATGTTTTTCACGAAGTTGCTGATACTGATTGTTTAGCTTAAAAAATCTCCATTCTATTAAATATCTGTTATCTTCTAATGCTAAAAAATTCATGGCCATATAAAAGTTTAGTTATATTGTTGTTCTGCTTTAAATAATTAAGTGAAGCTATATTATTTGTTTATGTAGAGACAAAAGTTTGTGTTATTGCCAATTGACTGATACTGTTTAATAAGTGTACAATATTAAAAGTATGTTATTTGGAATCTCCTAACACAATACTTTGAGTATCTCCAAAGCTTTGAGATGTGGGTGCTTTACATTTACATTTTATATTTCATTAAACTAATGTTGTTTTCATCTGGCCTATACTTTCTTAGGAACGATTGGAACAAGAAAAAAGAGAAAGGAAAAAGCAAAAAGAAAAGGAAAGAAAAGAACGCTTGAAAAAGGAAGGGAAACTTTTAACTAAATCCCAGAGAGAAGCCAGAGCCAGAGCTGAAGCTACCCTTAAACTTTTACAAGCTCAGGGTAAGCAGTACTCTGCGTCATCTGAACAGGGTGCTTAGAGGGAGAGTGGGATTGAGCCAGAAGACAGGAGGGGTCCTGGGAAAGTGCTGTGAAAAGGCCTCCTGACAATGTAAGGGGTAGGTGGTTTCACTAAGTCCATTGTTTAGGAAGGTAAACTTCCATTCTGCAACAGGAATGGTACTTGAGCTGGGTGCATTTGATGCGTACCTGTAGTCCCAGATGCTCAGGAAGATTGCCTAAGCTGAGGCATGCATGGGTCACGCTTCAGAGCCTCACTCCAGATATGTGTAAATCCAGTGATCTGTCTGTGTGTTTCAACAAAAAATGGAGATAGGAAAATGAATATCAACCATTGTCAACATTTACCAACATTTTCCATATTTGCTGTATTTTTTGTTACTGCTGTCATTTTTAAGATAGGGTCCATTTTGGAAAGTTGCCTCAAACTTGTTACCTAACCAGGGCTTCCCTAGACCAAATTAATGATCCTCCCACCTTAGCCTTCTCTGTGCTTTGACAGGCATTTGCTACAACACCTGGCCACCTCTGCCTGGTTTTCTGGAGTACTTGAAAGTGAATTCCAGACAGTGTTTTTTTAAACCACAGATACTTACATAGTATGTATTTAATAAATATGGCTGTTTCACTTTATTAGTGGGTACATATTTTTACATCTAACAAAATTTTTTATGTCATTTGATTTTTTTTCATGTTTAATATTTGGCCTTTGTCATCCAAATGTCTCTTAGATGGTTAATTCAAATCTGGATGGATCCAGGAGAAATTCACAAATTGTATTTGGTTGATGTGGTTGTTTCTCACCCACCTTCCATTTTGGCTTGTCATTTATGTGTTGACAATATTGGATAATTCTTTAGAATTCTTCATATTTTGGACTTGGCTAATTACATTCTCCTAGTATTGGTGATTATATTTTCTATCCTGTGTAGTTTCCTAGATCCTCTGAATCTCTGCTTTCACTGCTTCCTAGTGGTGCTCATGTCAGTAGATACATAATTTAGCTGTCTGACTTTGAGTGATGTCAAGATTGGCAGCTTTTTCTGTTACAGAAGTTCCCTGTTGACTTACCTTTTTGTGTGTGTGCTCCTGAGGATTGAAACAAGGGCCTTTACACTGAGCTATATCCCCGTCCCTTTTTACTTGTGATTTTTGGTCAGGATTTTGTCTTACAAGTCTTACAAGAAGTTTGGGTAGGACCAGAGATTTAGCTAAGTGGTTCCAGCACTTGCCTGGCAAGAGCAAGGTGCTACCCTTAAACTTTAGAGATGAAAACACTTCAGTTACCAATCCCGGGTAATCACATACAACATACAACGAATAGCAGGTGTGGTGATTCATGCCCACCAGCAATCAGTACCACATATCACTGTGGTGGGCATGGTGACTCACGCCTGTAATCCCAGCACTTGGGAGGCAGAGGCAGGAGGATTGCTGAGTTTGAGGCTTGCCTGGGCTATATAGTGAGCTCAGGGCCAGCCTGAACTATAAAGCGAGACCCTGTCTCAAAAAAACCAAACAAACAAAAAAAAACTGTGGGTAAACTCCCAGTGCAGGAGAAGACAAAAGAGACTGTGTTCTAACCCAAGAACCACTGGAGGGAAGCGTTCTGCCAGGACCTTACACAGCCTAGTGAGACCTAGTCCAGGTCTAGTCTGTAGTACTGGAAGATAATAAATGTAATTTTAAACTACAGGACTAAATTTGTGGAAATTTATCATATACCACTAGAAAACGAATGCAAAGTAAAATAGAAGCTTTCATTATTATTATGAAACAATGAAAATTCTTTTGTTCACTTTGGCCAGCTTAATAAGTAGTTAAAACCATATTAATAATTGAATTAATAAAGTAACTTCTCCAGATGAGAATTTTTTTTTTTTTTTTTTTTTTGGGACAGGGTCTTGCTTTGTAGTTCAGGCTGGCTCTGAGCTCACTATGTAGCCCAGGCAAGCTTTGAACTCAGCAATCCTCCTCTCTCTGCCTCCTGGGTGCTGGGATTACAGGTGTGAGCCACCATGCCTGGCAACCAGATGAGAATTTTTAAAATCAAGACAGTAGTGCATTTTGTTTGAATTGACATCCTGTTTTAAACCCTTGGTTTAATATTTTTTTGCTGAGTAGAATAAACAAATAGTCAAATTAAGATAGAATAAACTAGGATCAAATGTCATTTGGAAGCATTACAGATTGAGGGAAATACATGTTTATTAATTAACAGTTACTGGTAAACAGCAACAGAAGTACAGAGCTACAGCTGAAATGGTTCTGTATTACAGCCCTCCTTCTCTATGCCCGTAACTTGTAGGAGATGAACCTTACATCTACTGGGTCACTGAAATAAGAGTGCTGGGATTATAGCATGTGTCACTGTGCCAAGGTCCCCACTGACTTTTTGTTTAACAGTTTTGTTGTCTCACTGGTGGCGATCTTTTTTTTTTTTTTTTTTTTTTGCTTTTTGAGACAGGGTCTCGCTTTGTAGTTCAGGCTGGCCCTGAGCTCACTATGGTGCCCAGGCAAGCCGCCGCGAACTCAGCAATCCTCCTGTCCCTGCCTCCCAAGTGCTGGGATGACAGGCGTGAGCCACCATGTCCAGCATTGTAGTATGCGGTGTTGATTGTTGGTGGGCGTGTCTCCACGCCCAGCATTATATGTGGTTACGGGGATCGAACTCAGGACCTTGCACTTGTGAGGCAGGCGCTGGAACCACTGAGCTAACCCTCCGGCCCACTGGTGGCGATCTTATATCCACTGTTCCCTAGGAATTTCAGAGTGGTATTCTTTTTTTTTTTTTTTTTTTTTTTGAGACAGGGTCTTGCTTTATAGTTCAGGCTGGCCCTGAGCTCACTATGGACCAGGCAAGCTGCCGAGAACTCAGCAATCCTCCTGCCTCTACCTCCCGAGTGCTGGGATTACAGGCGTGAGCCACCACGTCTGGCATTGTGGTATGCGGTATTGATTGTTGGTGGGCGTGAGTCTCCACGCCCAGCATTATATGTGGTTACCGGGGATCCAACTCAGGTCCTTGCGCTTGCGCAGCAGGCGCCAGAACCACTGAGCTAACCCTCCGGCCCCAGAGTGGTATTCTTAATTTTTTTAGTTCTTCTTGGTTTAATTATCTAGTCACTCTAAAAATAACTTTTCCCTGTTCCTGAATGCCAGGATATGTGCTTCCCTTTTTTTTTTTTTTTTTTTTTTTGAGACAGGGTCTTGCTTTGTAGTTCAGGCTGGCCCTGAGCTCACTATGTAGCCCAGGCAAGCCTCAAACTGAGCAATCCTCCTGCCTCTGCCTCCCGAGTGCTGGGATTACAGGCGTGAGCCACCACGCCTGGCACTGTGGTATGTGGTATTGATTGCTGGTGAGCATGAGTGACTACACCCAGCATCATATGTGGTTACCAGGGATCGAACTCAGGACCTTGTGCTTGTGAGGCAGGCGCCGGAACCACTGAGCTAACCCTCTGGCCCTCAGTTTGAGGCTTGCGTGGGCTACATAGTGAGCTCAGGGCCAGCCTGAACTACAAAGCGAGACCCTGTCTCCAAAAAAAAAAAAAAAAAAAGTTTTTAAAATTGTAAGTTGGTAGCCCTGCAACTTCCAGGGCTTAATTATGAGTTTAATTTTTTGTATGTATATTATCTTGCTTTAAAGGAGTTTATGTAATTGAAGTGTTTTCATCTCTTAAACTCATGCTTTTTACTGTACTATATTTTTATTGTTTTATTAGTACATGTTTGCAGTACATGAAGTTTACTCTCACCTTAGAGAATAGGTATATGTACATAATAAAACTTGTTCTTCTTTTTACCCCCTTCTCCTTTCTACCCATTTTTCTTGTCTTTTCCTCTAAAACACTCTCCCTTCCCATTTCCATTGCTTTTGTTACTATTCTTGGTTTTTTGCCAAATCAGGAATCGAACTCAAGAACTTGCACTTGCCAAGCAGGTGGTTGCACCACTAAGCTACATCCCAGCCCCTTGTTACTATTCTTAGCTCATGTTTGTGCCATATATTTACATTCATTGAGCTTATTAGGTTCCTGTGCTTTGTACAACTTATTTCTTCTTACCTTGCCTACCCTCTCCCTTCCTTCTGTCTCCTGGACTCCTTCCTGTTTGCAAAGGATCTATCACTTTGTGTTTTGATATTGAAATTGTACCATCTTTGGCCAATGGGAGGGCACTTGGTTGCTTCCTGTGACTTACATATAACTACAGTGTTCTTTTGACCTCTTCCTTGCATTCTGACTCAACAAGATATTTTAACTTCATTTTGTATATTTTCTACTTTAGGTCTGGAAGCTGTTTATGTAGGGAACCTAGGTTCCTTTTAGTGGCTAATGGTGTTTAATGATCACAGTCCGGGCATGTAATGAATTATATTTTTGTTAGGTAGGACAATTTAAAATAGTTGTCTTTCCTCCATTGAGAAGAATTTACTGATTTGTCCCTTAATTTCCTGTCTCTTACATTCCACAGATTTTTATATCTTAGTCGTTTCGGGGCTTATAATTACAATAATAGCTGTTCTTTATTGTGTATTTGATTTGTAACTGACACTGTAAAGAATATTTGACATTGTGTGCTTTTCCTTCATTAAAACAAAACCTCACAGATATTTCATTCCTAAGGTGTAGATGAGGAAATGGTGACTCAGAGCTTAAACAGCATCCCAGAGTTGGTATTTAAATTGATCTGTGTGACTAAACCTTTATTATACATTACATGTTGGTAAGGAACTGGAAATGGAGAGAAACATAATACTTAGATTTTAGAAACTTTTATTCTTCATTAGGAAGCTAGCTTTTACAAAAAGAAAATTAGAGAATAAACTTGAGTGTAATTAGCACTTAAATATCAAATATCATTGGTGACTGTGTGAAAGGCTAAAAGTACTCAAGAAGAAATTAGGGTGAACAGGCAGGGAGTGGTTTGCCTGGCTAAAAGCTCTTGTGGAATAGACACGTAGTTATGATAATTAGATGAAAATGATTATTTTAAATGATTTTAGCATCAATCTTTAGGACATATAGTAGCATTTCTGACCCCAATCTTTTTTGTGTGGCCCAGGCTAACCTTGAACTCACAGCAATCCCAGCCTCTGCCTCCCAAGTACTGGGATTACAGGCGTGAGTCACCACACCCAGCATTGTGATATGTGATATTGGGGATTGAATTTGGGATCTTGTACTTGCAAGGCAGATGCTGGAACCACTAAGCTAAATTCCTGGCCCCCTCAATCTCTTTTATCTCTTTTATTTGTAGTGTTGCCCAGTGTTTGGCATCTTATTGGTTCCCCTTTGTCTGTTAATAAAAGTCCAGTGGGGCGTGGTAGTGTGTTCCTGTAAGCCCACTGCCCAGGAGGCTGAGGCAGGACAATTGCTTCAAAGTGAGGACAGCCAGAACTACGACATAGCAAGATTCCGTCTTAAAAAGAGATCTAAATTCTTTAGCCAGACTTTTAGGCCCTTCATAGTTCATTCATGTGACTTGTCTCACTAAAAGACTCTATAGGGCTCTTTTGCGTATATCTTGTTAGGTAGAGACCATTTGTTATGCTCATTACCCAGATTGATGTAGCTCTTACTCACTGAGCCCAGAATGTGTTCTTAGCGGCTTTGCTGTGGGGTTCTCATATGATTATACTGAAATGCACAGCAGATTAGCTTTCCAGTCAGTTTTCGGTATGTGACTATTGAGCAGATCTAGTTGGAGGATACTTTAGGAATAATTTGGAGTGAACTGCAGGAAAGCAGCTTCCATATGATTTCTCAGTTTGTAAAGGGAATAGGATATGAGAATATACATAAGTCTTGGTGTTGATTACAAGTACAAGAGTTTATTTAGGGATCTCTTACTGGAAGAGTAGGCAGTTGATTAATTGTGAGGGTGCTATAGGGAACAGAGTTTAGGTTATTCAGCCCCTGGCTTTCTCTCAGCTCCTGCTTTTGACTCAGTAGGTGTAGGCTCCTAGTTAGGGAAAATTCTGGTCAACCTGATTATCTCTTCATTCTCTGCTGGCTGTGGTTTGTTTAACATGGCCAGTCTCAGTATACTAAGGTGTGTATTTCCAAGTTGTTACTTTTTGTCATTTTTCTTTACTGACTTCATTCAGCACTATCTGAGAAGGACTGAGACTGTAGCTTAATGCTCAAACACCTGCCTAGAATGTGCAAGGCCCTACATTCAACCTTTCTTACTGGGAGCAAGATAGATCAATGCTGTACAATTCTTACTATTCCCGTCATTATAATACTGACTGACTATAGTGAAAAGCTGTTTCAGTGACCTAGTAGGTGTAAGGAATTAAAGAATCATCTCCTACAAGTTACAGGAATAGAGAGGAGGGCTGTAGTACAGAACCATTTCAGCTATAGCTCTGTAGTTTTGCTGCTGTTTACCAATAACTGTTGATTAATAAACATGTATTTCCTTTAATTTGTCATACTTCCAAATAACATTTCATCCTGATTTGTTCTATCTTAATTTGACTATTTGATTATTCTACTTAGCAAAAAAATTTTTTCTTCCTCACACAGGGTCTTATTTTGTAGTTCATGTTGGCCTTGAGTTTATTATGTAGCCTAGGCAGCCTCAAACTCAGCAATCCTCCTGCCTCTGCCTCCCAATTGCTGGGATTATAGGCGTGAGCCACCACACCTAGCATTGTGATATGTGGTATTGATTGCTGGTGGAGTGAACCACCATGCTTGGTATTGTTGTATGTGATTAACAGGGATTGAACAAGGGACCTTGCTCTTGCTAGGCAGGTGCTGGAACCACTGAGCTAAATCTCAAGCCCTGAGCAAAAAATATTAAAGTACGTGTTTAAAACAGGATGTCAGTTCAAACAAAATGCACTACTGGCTTGATTTTAAAAGTTCTCATCTGGAGAAGTTACTTTATTAATTCAATATTAATATGGTTTTAACTACTTATTAAGCTGGCCAAAGTGAACAAAAGAATTTTCATTGTTTTATAACAATAATGAAGCTTCTATTTTACTTTGCATTTGTTTTCTAGTGATGTATGATAAATTTCCACAAACTTAGTCCTGTAGTTTAAAATTATATTGCCTTGCTAGGCGTGGTGGCTCACGCCTGTCATCCCAGCACTCGGGAGGCAGAGACAGGAGGATTGCTGAGTTTGAGGCTTGCCTGGGCTACATAGTGAGCTCAGAGCCAGCCTCAACTACAAAGTGAGACTCTGTCTCAAAAAAAAAAAAAATTGTATTGCTTTCTAGTTCTACAGACTAGAACTGGACTAGGTCTCACTAGGCTATGTAAGGTCCTGGCAGAACGCTTCTCCCTATGGGTTCTGGGTTGAGAACATAATCTCTTGTGCTTTCCAGCATTGGGAGGTTACCCACACTCAGAGCTCATAGCTTTCCTCCTCCATCTACAAATTCAGCCACATCACTTCACTCAGGCCATTTCTAGTCATATTATCCTCTCTTCACTGTTACAAAACTGTGATTAGGTTAGACCTAGTAGTGCCTGGATAAGCCAGCGTGAGTTCCACACTTCAAAGTCCTTAACCTTCCATCATATCTACTTCACTGTTTTGCTATATTAGCAAATATATTAACATGCTTGTGGACATGAGGACCTAGATGTCTTTAGGGAGAGGGTTTTTGTCTACCTACCATATACTTAAAACTTTTTAAAAAATGTATTAGTACATTTATATATACATTATGGTCACATTCAACATCGAGCATTTGTACTAGTACATGACACATCTTGATTCTCTTTTTTTCCCATTCCCCTGCCCTCCCTGTAACCCCCTACTCCCAATACATAATAAAACTTAATTGCAAATTAAACATTTTATTTGTGTCATGGTTCACCATGCTTTCAAAGACCAAAATCTCTTGATAGAGGTCAGTTAGCACATTACTCTGAAGTGGGCAGGACATTAGTTGATCCTGTTTATTTGCTGGTAGATATACATCTTGTCTCTTTAGTTCTTACATATAAGTGCCAGGCAAAACATAGCTGATTAACTATGATCAGGAGATAAATGAACGCTAGCAAGTTTTCTTTACTAGTATGGAACTAATTGAAAGTATGTTAAAAATAGAAACTGCTGGGACAGAGATTTAGCTCAGTGGTTCTGGCACCTGACTCTCAAGTGCAAGGTCCTGAGTTTGATCCTGGTAACCACATACAATGCTGGGCGTGGTAACTCACGCCCACCAGCCATCAATACCACATACCACAGTGCAGGGCGTGATGGCTCACGCTTGTAATCCCAGCACTTGGGAGGCAGAGGCAGGAGTATTGCTGAGTTCGAGGCTTGCCTGGGCTACATAGTGAGCTCAGAGCCAGCCTGAACTACAAAGCAAGACCCTGTCTCAAAAAAAGAAAATTAAAAAAAAATGTAAAAATACAAACTGCTTTTGTCTTTCAAGTATTCTGTGAGAATTTTATTGGTACTGAAAGAAAAGATAGGGTAAACAGAGAGGTTAATCTTTTTGTTGTTTTAAGACAGGCTTTTCACATTGTAGTCATTGTGGCTGTAAACTCTACAGCCTAGGTTGGCCTTGAACTTGGTAGGGATCCTTCTAGTTTAGCCTCCTGGCTACAGATGTGTGCCATCATGCCCCAGTTGAGGTTAACCTGGTGCTATGTCCTAATTCTACTTTTTTACTCTTGGATTCTATTTCAGTCATTTATAGGCCAACATTTACAGACCTCATAATGATAGTGGAGGTTTTTATGTCTATTTAGGGGAGATGAGGAAGAGTTTCAGAATTTCCATCCTTTCATTTGTAAATGTATAAATTATTTTGTTACCTTTGAATAGAGGGCCTTGTTGGATAAGAGTTGTTTATAGCACTAGTATGATCCACCCTTTTGGTTACTTCACTTCAGCCAGAGGAGACAGGAAAGGGGTCCCTCTTTCTGAACATTTGATGGGGCTCCCCATGAGTTTTTACTCCTTGTCTCTTACTGCTCTGGCCAACGGTCAGCCCTGGGTGGAATTTCTTGCTAGTCTCGGGACATAAAACTGAGAGAGCCTCATCTGTATGGCCAGAGGAACTGGAAAGGAGCCCAGAAAGCCAGTTGGAGAAATTGTCGAGATTGAGAGCTGGAGAGAAAGAGTGTGTCTTACTGTTTTGTATAGGAGTTGACTTAACTCCCAGTGGAACTGTGTACACTTGAAACAGAGTCAGAGAAGCATAGCCACATTTTCCAAAGCTGGAAATAAACCAGTATCAAGACTTAGAGTTTTGAGTGGCTGATCTGCCCAGTAAAATAATGGTTCTGTATATAATGTGAAAATCAGCTACAGATATTCTAATTTCTGTAGCAGCTACTTTACAACAAAGTTAAAATCAGTAAATAAGTCAAATAAAAAAAAAGTTTAGGTGACAGAACAAACAAATCAAGTAGTAGTTGGCTTGGTGATAAAAGGCTGTAATTCCCCAAATTCTAGGAGACTGAAGCAGGTGGATCTTCTGTTTAGAACCCAGTTTGAGCAATTTAGCAACTGAATGAGACATTGCCTGCCTCAAAGTAAAAAGATTTTCTGTGAAGCCTTTGGCAATCCCCAGTGGAAAGGAGGCAGGCAGGGATTAAATAAGGGAAAGGAAGGTAGATTAGTGATAGGCCCAAACCCAGTCATATGATATATTATATATAACTAGTCTGAACATACCAATTACAGACAGATTGTTTGAAAACAAGAGCCAACTATGTGCTAAACTAAGAAAGCCACTTTACCTGGGCACCATAGTGAGCTCAGGGCCAGCCTGAACTACAAAGCAAGACCCTGTCTCCAAAAAGCAAAAAAAAAAGAAAGCCACTTTAGGGGCTGGGAATTTAGCTCAATGGTTCTGGCATCTGCCTGGCAAGCACAAAGTCTGGAATTTGATCCCTGGTACCTCATCAGGAGTGGTGGCTCACACCTGTAATCCTAGCACTCAGGAGACAGAGGCAGGAGGATTTCTGTGAGTTCAAGGCTACCCTGGGCTACATAGTGAGTTCAGGGCTAGCCTTAACTACAAAGCGAGAACCTATTTAAAAAAAAAAAGATCCACTTTAAACAGAATGATATAGATTAGGAGGACAGAGACATATACAGTATTGACAATCACAAGAAAGCTGAGGGAGGGCCGGAGGGTTAGCACAGTGGTTCCGGCGCCTGCCTCGCAAGCGCAAGGTCCTGAGTTCGATCCCCGGTAATCACACATAATGCTGGGCGTGGAGACACGCCTACCAACAATCAACGCCACATACCACAATGCCGGACGTGGTGGCTCATGCCTGTAATCCCAGCACTCAGGAGGGCAGAGACAGGAGGATTGCTGAATTCGCGGCAGCTTGCCTGGGCACCATAGTGAGCTCAGGGCCAGCCTGAACTACAAAGCGAGGCCCTGTCTCAAAAAAAAAAAAAAAAAGAAAGCTGAGGGAGTTACACTGATCCGACATAAATGTTAGAAAAAGATACTTTATATAACAGTAAAAAAAATCAGGTTTTCAGAGTTTGAAATGTGTGTGTGTACTCTGCATGTACCCAACCTGAAGCTTGTATCAAACATTCACCATGATGGACTTTATTTTTTGAACTGAGGATTGCCTTTGCAATGAGCTATGTCCCCACCTAGTCCTTTAAAAATTTTTTTTGAGACAGGATCCTGCTGAATTCCTTTTCTGGAGAAAATTTACAAATATTTGGAAATTAATTAGCACACTTCTAATTAACCCATGAGTCAAAGAGTGATTGGAAATGAAAAAACATCTTGGAGCCAGGGATTTAGCTCAGTGGTTCCGGTACCTGCCTAGCAAGTGCAAGGTCCCTGGATTCATCTCCTGTAACCATATAGAACAGTACTGGGCATGGTAGCTCATGCCCACTGACAATACCACATACCACAATACTGGGTATAGTGGCTCACACCTGTAACTCCAGCACTCAGGAGGCAGAGGCAGGAGGATTGCTGAGTTCAAGGCTTGCCTGGGCTACATGGTGAGCTCAGAGCCAGCCTGAACTACAAAGCGAGACCCTGTCTCAAAAAAAAAGCATCTTAGATTGAATGAAAACCTCTCCAAATCTGTGGGATGTGGATGACACTGCATAGAGGGAAGCTTATAGTATGACACTCATTTTAGGAAATGAGAAAAGGTCTCACTAGGCCCAGTTTCTATCTTTTTTTTTTTTTTTTTTTGAGACAGGGTCTCGCTTTGTAGTTCAGGCTGGCCCGGAGCTCACTATGGTGCTCAGGCAAGCCGCTGCAAACTCAGCAATCCTCCTGTCTCTGCCTCCCAAGTGCTGGGATTACAGGCGTGAGCCACCACGTCTGGCATTGTGGTATGCGGTGTTGATTGTTGGTGGGCGTGTCTCCACGCCCAGCATTGTATGTGGTTACGGGGATTGAACTCAAGTCCTTGCGCTTGTGAGGCAGGCGCTGGAACCACTGAGCTAACCCTCCGGCCCCCCAGTTTCTATCTTAAGAGCAAAGCAAAAGAAAAGTCTTAAAGCTCAAAAAAAATGAAATAGAAAATAAAGATAATAGAGAATCAGTGAAACTAAGACCTAGTTCTTTGAAATAATGTGTAAAATTGACAAAACGAGCTCGAATGGCTAAGGAAAAAGGAACTCAAAGCCAGTATCAGGAGTGAAGAGGGTATTATTAAAGTATTAAAATAATGATAAAATATTGCTATTCAAAAACTTAAATGGATGGCATTTTTGAGAACATGTAAACTATCTAAACTTTCCCTTCAGATGGTAGCCAGAAAGTTCTCTCTCAAGTTATAAAGTCTGTATATATTTAATTTAACCTATCTCTATATTTTTTAGATTTTTATCTAAGTTAATATTCAAGATGGGAAATTCCAGGCCCTCATGAATTCACCAAGAAATTCCAGCAAATATTTAAGG
Source organism: Thryonomys swinderianus (assembly GCA_004025085.1). NCBI lineage: Eukaryota > Metazoa > Chordata > Mammalia > Rodentia > Thryonomyidae > Thryonomys > Thryonomys swinderianus. Next base: position 9,265 of record PVIC010011394.1, on the reverse strand, counting down.
AGGAAATAGGACCACTTACAGACATCTTTCAGAAATCCCCAACGTATTTATGAGGGCAGTATTAGTGTTATTATTGTATGGGAAAGAAGACATTTCAAAAGAGGAAATAGACCAATATTCTTCATGAAAGCTGGTGCAGAAGCTCTAAACTAAATTTTAATGTTTTCCTTCTAAATATGTATAGAGTCTGCCCCCAAAAAAGGTAAACACACTTTTGGAAAAGAAAAATAATAAATATCTTATGTTTTCTCAATAAATTTAATATTAAACTACCTATATAAGTTTTTCTTTTCCTGAAGTATGTATATATTTTTTGGTTCTCTATCTTTGTGTGTGTATGTGTAATACATATACACGTGTATATGTATTATAATCTGTTCATGAACTCAAGTCTCTACATGATTCTGGTCGCAAACAACTATAGGAGCACTGAATCAAATTTTCCCATAAGGTAAACATTGGACCTAACCATTGAATTTAATTTGGTTCTTGTCCAACTTGGTTTGGGATCAGAGTCATGGGAAGAATCAAGTTTATGAACTGAGATACCACTGCATATAGAGAATCTGCCAAAAAATGTATACATCTGGAAAAAATGTATAAATATTGCAGAACTAAATTTATTGAGATAGCATGAGATTAATACAAGTTACCCTTGACCTCTACAATTATAAGAGGCACTCAAAGTGGTGGCCATTAGCTTCTAGACATTAATTAGTATGGTGAACTGCTGAAATGTATAAAATTTTTTTGTTAACTCCATATATATTTATATAGAATTTTCATATCCAAGAGAGTATTCTAGGAGTGCAAGATGGATTCATTATTTGGAAATCAGTAAATGTATTTTACCATATTACTCTAAATAAAAATTACAGGATTATCTTAACAAATGCAGACAAATTACAAAATTCATGCTATACCAGATAAAAATTTAGAAATGGAATATTAGCATGATTCCTTACCCTGATAAAAGACATCTACAATAAATCTATAGCTATTATATTTCGTGGTGAAAGGCTGAACGTTAAACTTTAGTGTTAGACAAGTGGTCCACTTTCACCACCCTCATTTGACATTGCATTGGAATATCCTGACTTGTGTGGTTAAGTAAGTAAATACCTTACAGGTCAGAAAGCAGTAAAGCTCTCTATTCCCAGTGATGATTATCTTTGTAGAAAGTCTTGTAGAATCCTCTCCTCCTTCAGAAGACTGTAGTAAGAAATAATTATTCAAGGCTAGAAGCCCATATCAGTTGTATTTCTTTATGTTAGTAGTTAATAATTGAAAATAATTTGTATACACATACATAAGCCTGTGCTACCATGCTTGGCTGAAAATAATTTATTTTATTAAGTTTATTGGTGTATGTTATCATAGTCATCATTGGAAATTTGTTTTATACATCATATGTCTTCTTATTTTTTTTCCATTCCTCTTCCTTCTTCAGCCCCTCCATTCCTCCCTATATTTATAAGCTTTGTTTCCATTTTTCCTTTTTTTCCCCCCTTCTTTGCTTTCTCCTGTGTCTTCTCTCTAGTTCCCCTTCCCTTTTGAACATTTTCTTCCTATTTCACAATATCTATTATGCATTTTGGTCCTCATTTTCACTTTCAGTTTTTCACACCAGAGAAAACTATTCAGTATTTATGCATGTGTGTCCTATTTGTTTCACTTGAGTATGGCCTCAGTGTTCATCTGTTTAGGTATAAATATCTCTGATTTATCATTCTTTATTGCTGAGTAGTACTCCCTTTTATTTTTAAAAAACACACCTTCCTTATCCAGTCTCTAGTTGGTGGGCATTTAGGCTCTTTCCAAGATTTAGCTATTACAAACTGTGCTGCCATAAACACAGGTGCACACATGTCACTGTGATATGATGCTTTTAATTCTTTTTTTTAAGTTTATTTTTATTTTTATTGGTACATTGGATATACACAGCATGATCATACTCAATTGGGAATTTGTACCAATATATGACACGATTTAATTACCATTTTTTTCCCTTTGCCCTACCTATCCCCCACCCCTACCCCTTAAAATACATAAGCTTTGTTTCCATTTTTTTATTATCATCTCATTTTTTCTTTACTCCCATTACTCACACCTCCACCACATTTTTCTTTGAATATTTTTTATTTCACAGTATCCATCATACATTCTAGAACTCATTAACATCTTCAGTTTCTCATACCAGAGAACAGATATGATATTTACACATCTGTGACCTATTTATTTCACTTATGAGTGTGTCCTGAAGTTACATCCATTTGAGTATAAATGACTCAAACTTATTCTTTAAGGCAGAGTAATACTCCATTTTATAGAAAAACCATATCTTCTTTATCCAGTCTCCAGTTGATGGGCATTTGGGTTGTTTCCAAGACTGAGCTCTCACAAACTGAGCTGCTTTGAACATGGGTGCACATATGTCACTATGATATGATCCTTTTAATTTTTTTGTGTGTATTCCTAGCAGGGAAATAGCAGGGTCAAATGGGACCTTTAATCCTAGTTTTTTTTAGGAATCTCCACACTGACTTCAATAGAGGTTGTACCAGTCTACATTCCCACCAACAGTGGAGAAGGGTTCCTTTTTCTCTGCAGCCTCGCCAGTATTGGTTGTTTGCTAATTTTGAGATAGCAGCTATTCTAATCTTGGTGGTGTTTTCATCTGCATCTCTCAAATGACCAATGATGTTGAGCATTTCTTCATATGTTTCTTGGCGATGCTTTTAATTCTTCCATGTATATACATGGCAGGGAGACAGCAGGAGCAAATGGGACTTTAATCCTAGTTTTTTGAGGAATCTCCATACTGATTTCCATTGTAGTTGCACCAGTCTCCACTCTCAGCTGTGAAGAGAGATTTTTCACCAGCTGTGAAGAAGGTTCCTTTTTTCCTACAACGCTGCCAGTATTTGTTATTGGTTGATTTTTTTTTTTTTTTGGTGGTACTGGGGATCAAATTTGGGCCCTTGTACTTCCAAAGTAGGTGTGGTACCACTTGAGTTAAATCCCAGCCCAATTTCTTGATAACAGCCATTCTCTCTGGAGGGAGATAGAGTCTCAACATTGTTTTCATCTACATCTCTTCTTTTTTTCATATAGTTATTTGTTGCCTCTCCTTCTTCATCTCAAAAATGTCTGTTCATTTCAGATGCCTATTTTTGAATTGAGTCTTTAAATTTGGGAGATCTGAATTTTTAAAAGTTCTTTATATATTCTAGATAGTCTTTTGTCTGAGGAATAGCTAGTAAAAATTTTGAATATTTTAAATACAGGAGCAATCCTAAAAGAACAAATAGAAATCTAATATTTGTAAGATATATTTGCTGATAATGAAAATGCCAATTATAAATCAAGAAAGTCATATATAAATGGAGAGATACTGTTTTTTTTTTTTTTTGCTTTTTGGAGACAGGGTCTCGCTTTGTAGTTCAGGCTGGCCCTGAGCTCACTATGGTGCCCAGGCAAGCCGCTGCGAACTCAGCAATCCTCCTGTCTCTGCTTCCCGAGTGCTGGGATTACAGGGGTGAGCCACCACGCCCTGCACTGTGGTATGCGGTATTGATTGTTGGTGGGCGTGTCTCCACACCCAGCATTCTATGTGGTTACCGGGGATCGAACTCAGGACCTTGCGCTTGCGAGGCAGGTGCCGGAACCACTGAGCTAACTCTTTGGCCCGAGATACTGTTTTGTTTTATTTTTTTTTTTTAATTTCTTTTTTGAGACAGGGTCTCACTTTGTAGTTCAGGCTGTCCCTGAGCTTACTATGTAGCCCAGGCAAGCCTTGAACTCAGCAATCCTCCTGCCTCTGCCTCCCAAGTGCTGGGATTATAGACGTGCGCCACCACGCCCGGCACTGTGGTTTGTGGTATTGATTGCTGGTGGGCATGAGTCACTACGCCCAGCATTGTATGTGGTTACCGGGGATCGAACTCAGGACCTTGCGCTTGCTAGGCAGGTGCTAGAACCACTGAGCTAAATCTCTGGCCCGAGATACTGTTTTTATTGATTGAGACCCCAAAGTCTTAAGATAATTGGTTCTCCCAAACTAATCCATACATTCATTGCAGTTACCATCAAAATCAGGGTGATGAGGCTGGAGATTTAGCTCAGTGGTTCCAGCACCTGCCTAGCAAGGGCAAGGTCCCTGGTTCGATCCCTGGTAATCACATACAACAATACTGGGCATGGTAACTCACGCCTACCAGCAATCAGTAACACATAGCACAATGCTGGGCATGGTGGCTCATGTCTGTAATCCCAGCACTCGGGAGGCAGAAGCAGGAGGATTGCTGAGTTTGAGGCTTCCCTGGGCTACATAATGAGCTCAGGGCTAGGTTGAAGTACAAAGTGAGACCCTGTGTCAAAAAAAAAAAGATCAGGGTGATGTTTTATGGATACTTATAAACTAAAATGTATTTGAAAAGCCTGAGGAATTAGAATGGCACTTTTGAAAGTAGAGAACAAGTGTGGAAGATTCATAGTACCTACTTGCAAGAGACTTAATCTATAGCTATAGGAAAAGATAGGCTAATAGATGATTAGAACACAGAACCTATATATGGTAAGTTGATTTTTCCCCCATTAAAAGTGAAAGATAAATCATTGGATAACATATATAAGTATGTGTAGTTTCTGTAACAACTGGCACTGGAAGAATTGGACATTCATAATGCAACAAAAACCAAAACCAAATAAAACCCCCCACATTGTTTTGTCTCCATTATATAGAGACTAATTCAAAATAGATCTTTGATCTAAATACACTGTATAATTTTTTGAGGAAAACATAGAGCAAAATCTTCATGACATTGTGTTAGGAAAGAGTGCTTAGATGTGATGTTCACGGTGTCTGAAAAGGTCCGGGCATTATTGTACATGGCTGTGATCCCAGCACAGGGAATCAGCAGCAGAAGAGCCCAAGTGTCAGCCCAGCCTGAGCCACCTAGTGACTGAGATCTCATCTCAAAAAAAAGGCTGGGGATATAGCTTAGTTTGAAATATATGTAAGAGAAGAATTCTTTGAAAGTCTGGCTTAACATGCTTCCCTGACAGCTTGAACCACAGGTGGTATGTTATGTTATGTGATTATCCCATCAGGGACTGTTGGTATAAATGGGTCTAATCACTTTTAATCAATCATTTTATTAATAAAATTAATAAAAACCCACCCAGTGGACAATCATACATGTACCACCAATGGTCCAAGCTGCCTGGCAGCAAGACATATGAATTATAGCCCCATTGTGAATGTGTTAAAACTTTTCTCAAAAGACACTAATAAGAGAATTCAAAGAGTACTACTGTCACATATCCAGAATATACAAAGATCTCTCAAAATCCAATAAGAATGAAATATTGTTGCTCAGGTTTGCAACTGGTTTAGCCTGAAATTTTCCTTTTATTATCCCTTAGGTGTTGAAGTGCCATCAAAAGACTCTTTGCCAAAGAAAAGGCCAATTTATGAAGATAAAAAGAAGAAAAAAACACCGCAGCAGATAGAAAATAAAGGAGGTTTGTGTACAGGAAGCTTGTGGCTTAGAAACTACTTTGTTTAGCTTTTCCCTACAACTTTCAAACTACAATAACTTTTTAAAAGAAATGAGCACATCAGAACCCTCACCCTATCTGTGTGTGTTGCTGGGATTTGGACCCAAGGCCTCATGAGTGATAAGGATGCACTCTGTCACTGAACTGCATCCCTGGCCCTAGAACTACATTTGAAATATCTTTCCTGTTCTGCACCTTATTTTTTTTTATTGTCAGTCTCATATGAGTCAAATGAGGGTCAAAAACAGGAAAATAATTTACCTTGAAAAGATGGGTCCTATTCTGTGAAAAACTGTTATTAAGTGTGATCAGCATGGGAGTTTTTGACTTGCTTCAGTTCGCATAGGCCAGTTCACTACTCTGTAGGCAACCTGGTGGTCCTCCATTCCCAGGAGGTAAACATTGGTGCCAAACTTAGTGTGAACACACAATCAGCATAGCACACTGCAGCCAAGAACTCCTGATATCAAGTGAGCCTCCCACTTCAGCCTCCCAAGTAACTGGGGTTGCAGGTTTGTACCACCATGCTCGGCAATTATTACTATTTCTGAAAAGCAAAATGACTATTTTTTTCTTTCCCAGTCTTCTGTGATTTTATATTCTTTAAACAGAAAGTTCCTTTATAACATGACTGGTAAACATTTTGTAAACTTATAAGAAAATAGGTTCTTAACACAGATTTTTATCCTGTACTGAACAGAAATTATACATTGCAAAAACTGTTCTTTACTTGGTGCCTGTACCTTTTTCAGTGTCTGAAGCAGTAGAATTAAGTGCATCTGTTGAAATTGTGGAACAAGGTGTACCAGAGAAAGAAGAAACAACACCTCCTGTTGAACCAGGCCAGTACCCTTTGCAATTAGTTAATTAATTCCTATTAAGTACTGTTGGTATAAGTTATTTTGGTTATCCTTAACTTGGAAGCCAAGTACATTTCTAGCTAGATGGCTTTATTACCTGATAGTCTTTAGGTATTTCTTTTTATTTCCACATTGAGAAACATGCAAATGAGAGTTAAGTCAGTTTTCTTAGTGTCAGTAAAACGTTCCATGAAGAGAATAGAAGGTTTTGATTTTTCCCTTCCTTTGGTCAGAAATCCAGGAAGGCCTGAAGTTCTTTACCTACTCCTTTGGAAACAAATTGGAAACATCTTTAATTAGAACATTTAAAAAGCCATAAAAATGTGCATTTTAAAACTTAAAAGTCAGCTTCCATTTGCTAAATTAGTAGGAAAATGCAATTTACTCATTCAGTAGGGATGATAGTGTGGAAAGTCTGGCCTTTTTTTTAAGTTAAACAGATGTTTTTTTCAAGAGAATCTCGTTTTTAAAGATAGGATCAGGACTGAGAAACAGCCTTAGAGAATATTAAGACTGACACTGAGTAAATGGGTGAATGGTTTCTTTCCTTCCTTTGACCCTCCTCTTCTAAGTGAAGAAAGTCCTTTCACTGGGATAGAGCTCAGTTTAGCCTTAACCTAGTGAAATTAGAGAAATTCAGGTTGATATACTTAATAGCAGTTTACTGGCATTTATAACATCAGAAAGAACTGCTAATTAAGAGGAGTATATATCGAATACCTATCTCTCATTTCCTCCTTAAAATTACTCATCCAAAATTGTGGGTAAATAATTATTAGAGGGAAGCAAACACCCCCATCACCTCCTTTATTAATAGTTTTATTCAGTTGGGTTTCAGTAAAAAGCTATTATTGTTAAAAAGGGTATTAAAATCTTTAATATTAAAATGATAATAAAAGTTCTAGCTTTTTGCCTATTTGAAGATTCTAAACATAGCATTCTGTTGTTATTTTGGACTGGAGTCAATGACATATCTTCAATTTTGGAATTTAACATTTGGATGTATTCTACATAGGTTAAAGCAGAGTACATAATAAATTCTCCAAGAACTGAATATATTCATATACACTTTCTAAATCTAAAGGGACACTTAATTATCCAGTTTTGTATATTGTGAGTATTGTAGGAGATAGTAAAGCATTTAGTAAAAATTGTAACATGCTAGCTGTATTGAAAAGACTGTTGCAAAAAAAAGTTGCATGCATAATTAAAACTTATGTCCACATAATTTTCTACTTTTTTCTTAAAGCAACTATATTTCTTTTTTTTTCTTTTTTCTTTTTTTTTTTTGAGACAGGGTCTCACTTTGTAATTCAGGCTGGCTCTGAGCTCACTATGTAGCCCAGGCAAGCCTGGAACTCAGCAGTCCTTCTGTCTTTGCCTCCTGAGTGCTGGGATTACAGGCGTGAGCTACCACGCCTGGCAAAGCAGCTATATTTCTAAGTAATTGCTGTTTTAAATGAAAACTTTATTTACAGAAGAAGAAGAAGAAAGTGATAATGGTGGATTGGATGATTGGGAAGCCATGGCCAGTGACGAGGACAGGGAACAAGGTAACTCATAAGAACTCAACACTAGTCAGTGGATAGTAGAGACACATACGTTCAACAGTAGTCAGTTTCCTCATGGTGAAGGGTGGATGAACATTCCTGGGGTAAGGACCAGACTTGCTCTCTCCACTTACATCATTCCTAAATCAAAAATGAACATTGTACCTAGGGGTTTGGAATTCATTTTCAGCCTGATAATGTTAAGATAAGCTAATGTTAGGATAATGTTAGGATTATTAAAGCTAACATACTAGAGCCTGCTACTTAAAATGTGATGAAAAGTTGAATAGTATAGCTCCTATTTACTATGAATAAGAGATGTCTTATTGTCATTACTTTCATTTATTAAAGTCTCTTTCTTTGCTTTTCCTATGATTTTTTTATCTTCCTGAGAATGGTATTGGCTATTTGATTTTTTTTAGCCTCCACTCCCCTACACCACTCTTCAAGCTGAATTTTCTTTATGCCTGGCTTTCATCAAATTCTCTAAATTCTGACATGTTGATATTTTCTAATTTTTTTTTTTTTTTTGAGACAGGGACTTGCTTTGTAGTTCAGGCTGGCCCTGAGCTCACTATGTAGCCCAGGCAAGCTTAAGACTTACACCAATCCTTATACCTCTGCCTCCCAAGTGCTGGCATTACAGGCGTGAGCCACCACGCCCAGCCTCTAATTTTCATTTTGATATATTAACTTTTACTTATGGTTTATTTAGTAGACTTCTTGGTTCACAGAAGTGCATGCTCAGAAAACATACATAATTCTATCCTTTGAGGTCTGTGGTCTTTCTTGCAATCCAACAAATGGTTGCTTACTACTGTAGGGAACAGGAAAAAGGAACATTACCAGAAGCCCTGCCGCGGGTCTTGGTCTCCTGTGAGCCATGACAGCACAAGGCAAATTAGAGAATAGAGGCTTAAAGAAAAAGCTGGATCCTGGACCTGATCAGTGCTGCTCTGGGCAGCAAAGACAAAGGCACTTGAGCTGGCCAGGAGTTACTGGGCTCATAAGGAGTAACAGATGACTCAAAGGGTGGAGATAGTTTTAAATTGACAAGGATTTTATAATCAGAGGAAGTATCATGTCTGGAGGCTGATGGTACTGTAGGACCATGAGAATTTTTTTTGGATACATTTTATTGATACATTATATATACACATCACTTACACTCCACATTGATAATTTGTACCAGTATGTGACACAACTTAATTCTCATTTTTCCCCCGCCCTGACCCACCCCTATATACAAGCATTGTTTCCTTTTTTTTTTTTTTTAACCATCAATTTTTTTTT
>PVIC010011393.1:7707-41597 GCA_004025085.1 Thryonomys swinderianus | reverse complement strand
GAAGTGCAGGAGGAGGAATAAGGTAAGGAGGGAGTGGAGCGGTTGAAACTAGAGGTACAGGAAGCAGAAGAGGACTCCCCCTCATCTCTCTCACTCGTGGAAAATTGTGAGGACACATCTCTGGTCTCAGTTGATCTCTGAACTCTGTGATCAAGGAGTGGACAGTTAGGCGATATGGACATAATATTCCATGTTGGAGGCAGCAGACAGGACTGTAAAATGATGAATTCTATAGGCCTATGGAACAGGGGGAAAATGCAATTAGTCTCAGGTGAAAAACCTACCCAAATGGCTACAACATAAAACAATGTCCCACTCTGACTTTTGACATTTGCCTATAGCTCCACTGTTCTGTAGTCTGAAGGCACTGGCTCATCAAAGGCCTCATCCCTACTTCCCAAAGCCCCTGTGACAGACAGGGAGGGCACCTCAGAGTACACTGCAGCCTCAGTCACTGTTGTCCAGAGTGGGCGACACCTTCGGGTCATGATTTGCAATTCCCTGAGAGCCTGGAGGAAGTGTGTAAAAATATGTGCCTCTGAAGGAAAATTCTTCTTAGAAATGTCCAGGTATGATAGAAAAACCTGTTTTTTGTTTTCGTTTTTCCTAAATTCCCTCTGTTATCAGTCAGAAGTTTCCTCGCTTTTCTACAAGGATCTTCTTTGTCATGTCTGGCTGGGCATGAGATTCTCCTTCAACTGACCAGCTACTATCTGCAGTCTCAGTGTCCCAAAAGAAGATGGTACAGTACTCACCACACCTCTACTCCTTCCTTGAAGCCTCTCAGGATTGACACAAGGAACAGAGAGTCCCGGAGACTCTCTACGTGCAGTGAGAGATTATCTAAACCCTTCTTCATTATAACTAGCTAGCTAGCTAGCTAAATAGACAGAGATGATAGGTACTTTGTTAGTGGAATATTTTGACATAGTTCTACATTCTTGCTCTAGGAAAAAAAATGTTCTCCTGTACATTGGTGTATAAATATGTGCCTGAGTCATCATTTCCAAATTTGGTGTATACACACCATAAACGTAATCAGAGGATCACATGTTAAATGTATAAATACATATGGTGTGTATATTATATAAGCACATGTATTACATAAGCATATATTGCATGAGAATAGATTATAAAAGTGCTTATGTGCATGTGCTTATTATGTATAAGTATGTATATATACATGCGTGTGTATGTGTGTGTGTGTGTATACATGGTAGAACCACACAACTGAGACTGTGTCATTTTACCTTCGTGAGTGCTGGCCTTAGGAGCAGAATACCAACTGTCCCTGCTTTCCATCATTCATTCAGTGTCTCTACTACAGTGCAAACAGTTTAGCTCACCAGCAGACTTTACGGCCGCTGCCCTGACAGGATAATTAGAGCTCCTATCTCTGCCAAGTTGAGGAGAGACTGCCAGCTGTGTGCTGGGCCGCTCTGGCCTCTCCTGTGGAGGGAATTGTAGTCTGGTTCTTCTAGGTAAGGAATCTAAAGCTGGCTTCCTGATGAACTTTGACCTGGAGGTAGGAGTATCACGAGCTTCAGCAAGGTGAGGATCAGGCAATCAAGCCCACAGTCTTCCCTGATAAAACCAAAGGTTATGATGGGATGCAGAAGAGATTGGTACCATAAAGCCGGTGCTTTTGGCTGTAATGGACGAAGCCTCGTAAAAATTGTTGAGGCAGTCATTTCTTTCTGTCTTTGTTGTTGTCTACAACTTGGCCTTGGATATTCCTGCACTGCCTTTTTAGGATACAAGGGAGGCAATAAAATCCCACGAAAGTAGTACCACATTCCTCTCCAGGTCCCAAAGTCTCTTAGGAGTCTATTATTTTATAACACTTTCAGAATTTCCTTGCATTTGTTTGGTTTGCAGAGGAAACTAAAGTTGGAAACGAAAGGTGTCAACCAAGGTGTACCGAATGCCCCACCAATCCTAAGATCTTTCTATTTCCCAGAATCTCATGTTCTTCATTTTGAAAGAGATAACATGATGCCTTCTCAAATGAGGAAAAGGCACAGAGGTAACACTGGTTTGGAAAACAAAAGAGAAAAGCCCTCTCTTAAAGCCCCAGATTCCTTAATTTATTAAGATACCCTCAATCACATAGTATTGCATTAATAGGCAGTTACAGAATGCAAATTTTGTAGTGCAACCTGTTGTGCCACCTAGTCAAGCTATGTATGTGCCCCTGAGATTAAAGCCTCTCAAAAGTTTCCCTTCACCATGGTCTTCTGCAATACTGACACTGTTTTTGAATATAAAAGAAGCACAACTGAGAAAAAAAGCACACCTATGAATACTTTCTATGTCACCATATGACAAAGTATTTTAAGAAGATTTTAATGCAATAAGCATGACTTCTCCCTTTACCTCCTGATCAGCCTATTTTTCTCATTAAGTATCTCTTCCACAGTGCTAGGACATAGAATAGGTAGCCAAGAGACTGAAGAAAATAACACAACATAGTTTGTAATAATTAAGGTTTATTAAGAATCACTAATATTTGTTAACCAAGAATAAAGTAAATTGAGACATACTTACAGAAGAGGGCCCGGGGTCAGCAGGCTGCACAGAACACTGTCAGGCAGGATTCATGGTAGTGGGCTGCCCAAGCACCCTCTCAGAACGTGCTTGGAGTGTGCAGTGGCAGCCAGCTCTCATCTGCACCCAGGTGTCACAAGAGGCGCCAATTTATAGGCAGAGCCACACAGCAGTGACATCATAAACCCACTTTATTCTATTGTACGATTCATAGGAAGAGCTGACTCTGCATTGGGGCAGGGAGGCAGTATCTACCGATGATACAAGTTCACTCCTTTCTCCGTGTTCCTTCGATAATACTTATCTGGCTACTCCGGTTCTTTGTTGCTTACAATGTCCCTTTGATTTGGCAAGAGTCTTGGGAACACAAAAAGACATCTCAAGGACATGGTGCTCAATGCCCTCTTTTTCTCAGCAATGATACATGAAGATGCAGCTTTTGATGCATTTAATCATTAAAATGAAAGCAGCTCTTCTCAAATTCAGACTGTGTATGCCACTGCAATAATCCTCACTGAGGTTATGGAGAGCTCAACTCTCTGCTTTTAATCATTACTTCCAGAATAGTTTCATTGACAACCTTTCATCCAGATAGCTCAGGTCTGGTGAGGTGATCTCCCTCTGCACTTCCCTCTAATTTCTCTTTATAGGCCTTGCCAGAAATTATGATCATCTGCCTTAGTCATTTTCCTTGTCACGGACAAAAAAAAAAAAAAAATCAACACTTCCCACTTAAAGGAGGACAGGTTTATTTTCTTGCATAGGTGGCAAGCTTCAGGCAGAAACATCATGGTAGAAAAGACCTAACAGAAGAAAAATGTTCAAATCATGGCTTCCCAGAAGCGGACAGCTAAGGGAAGTGTGAGGAGAAGGAGGGACATCCGTCCAGGTCATTCTGACAGTGACTCTGCTCTGCAGGTGAGACCCCAGCTGCTGACACTAAGTCAACAATCATCTCCTCATAATCCAGTCACATGCGAAACACAGGAAGTTCTGGGGGACACTGTAAGTCTAAATCATATCACCACACATGCGTGTGTGTGTAACCAACACATACTCTCTCAGGTATGTGTTCCATAAAAGTAGAGATCAGGATGGTTTTATTCAACCATGATCACAGTGTTTGGGACAGAATTGGTTTCAAGTTAGAGTAAATAAATCATAGGTCTCATTTACACCATGTTCAAAAGCTGCTTCCATTTATGTATAATCTACATATGCACAATATTTCATATATATATATATATATATATAATTTTTGTTGTTGTTGTTGTTATTGTAAAATAGAAGTGGGATGCCAGTATAAAATGGAAACCTCATGGCCCAAATAGAAACTGAATAAAGTTAAGCCCTTGGTAAACTTATGTGTCTCCAAAAACATAAAACTGGCTTGAAATCTCCACAAATTTTTTCTCTCATTCATTTACCTTTCCACATCTCTTACCTCACAAACTCTGGTTCCACTACCTCAAAACATCTACATGATGCTAGCATGCACAATTTTTCCTTTGTAACACTTAAATACCTCCTAACCTCTTCATTTTTTTGTAACAAAAGCCAAGATCTGACTTCTAATGACAAATGTCTCAGAAGAGAAGAGAAAAAAGGGTTGGCAGAAATGACAAAGTTTTTCATCATGAAGAACTCAAAGGTTGTCCACACCACATAAAATCAATGTAAATCAGGTTAGAGGTGAAATAAAGGTATTGTCAAAATCTGACTTCCAGAAGTATAGAAGACTAAACTAAGTGTCAGATAAAATATTAAACAATATGTCCACAAATTCATGAAAACCCTGGCTGGAAGTTTATTTTCAATATATATTTAATTCAAATCACTCATAATTCTCTAAAGGTTTCTGTGTTTTTTAAGTCTTGTGCAACAACTTCACTACAGGGAATGTATAATCTTATTCACTGTGTAGAAGGCTGTGGGGTATAATTAGAATTGATACCAGTTTTGGGGACACATTTGTCAGAATACTAGCTTTGTCCTCATTCTCATGGAAAACTTCCCTCAGAAATTTAAACTTTGTTTCCTTCTCTTAAATTTGTCCTTATGCTATATAGCTCAAGGGTTTTATTTGAAATTATTAGTAACAGACATATGAATACAACTGTAATAAATGTACTATGATTATTTTTTAAAAACTCACAAGGAAAGACCATGTCTTTAATATCTCACTGTGCAATGTACCAGAAATTTAAGCAAAACTGGTCCTTTAGAAAATTTTCTAAAATCTAAAATCACTGTATTCTCCACCTAAGACAGAACTACCCTTATATCAAAAATCAGACACAATATTGCTCAATATTGTAAAATAGTAAATATTCAAAGGGGAATGGGATTTAGGGATAAATAATGAGGAAAGAAAAAAATTGATGATAAAAAAAGGAAACAAAGCTTGTGTATATATGGTGGGGGTGGTAGGTTGGGTAGGGGAGGGGGAAAATGAGAATTAAGTTGTGTCACATACTGGTACAAATTCTCAATGTCGAGTGTATTTGGGATATGTATATATAATGTACCAATAAAAAAGAAAACTACCAAGTAATATTTCATATGAATACACACACACACACACACACACACACACAAAATCCTCACAGATGCTAGCAAACAAATTCAGCATATAAAAGTAGTAATATTTCATGACCAAATACAATTTATCTCAGGAAATCAAGATTACCTTAACTTCCTGAAGTATATATCAAATTAATATAATAAAAAGTAAAAATTTTCATTTTAATAGGTATGGAACAAACTTTTCAAAACCCTTTCGTGATAAGAATATTTAATAAATGAGAATAGAAGGAATTTGTTTGACTTGATGAAGGATATCTTTAAAAAAACTGTTGCTAACATAATGGTGGTAGAATGTTGAAATATTGTCCCTTCCGTAGAGGAAATGAGGCCCACCTTCTGTTCAGCATAGTGCCAAAAGTTTGGCCTGGTGTGACAGTCAAGGAAGTCACAGGAAGAAAGTCATGAAGAATCTAAATCTACAGAGATAAACCCCCCATCAGTTCAAGTAAATTTGTTCATCAGGGTTTCAAGACCCAAGCTCATGACACAAAAATCAATTATATTTAAATATATTAGTAAAAAGGAATACTAAGAGGCTGGAGATTTAGATCAGTGGTTCCAGAACCTGCCTAGCAAGCACAAGGTCCCTGGTTCGATCCCCAGGAACCACATACAACAATACCACAACCAGTAAACAGTACCACATACCACAATGCTGGCCGTGATGGCTCATGCCTGTAATCCCAGTACTCAGGAGGCAGAGGCAGGAGGATTGCTGAGCTTGAGGCTTGCCTGGGCTACATAGTGAGCTCAGAGCCAGCCTGAACAACAAAACGAGACCCTGTCTTGGCTTAATTGCCTCCATTATTTTACTGTAGTGACATCAACCTGATTACTACTGTGTTACTTTGGGTTAAGTGTTGCAAGCCTTCTGCGGACTTAGGTACCATCATTGAATATTCTACTAAATGTGGTCATTTTGACTTGTAGGAATTCCACAAGAAGGGAAAGATGTTAAAAGAAAGGATGGTAGTCTCTCCGTCATGACACAGTAATGTCAACCACAGACATTTGCATACAGTAATAACTCATCTTCTGTTAATGAGTACTGTGTTCTCTCTCCTCTTAGACCAGTGAGTTTAGATGTGTAATGTAGGGTGACAGAACGTCACTCTAGACTTCTGATTCATCGAGTGCATTATCTCTTTAGTTAGAAAAGGTATGGCAAGCGAGCAAAAAAAAAATTATAAAAGCTCAGTGAGAGAATACAAAATAATTTAACATCTTGGGAATTGACTGTTGATTAGTCAGTATAGATCTATGCCTGATGATTAGTCAGTACAGATCTGTGCCTAAAATGGAATAAGGGCTGAGAGCCCTCAAAAAGGTGTAAATAGACTTACCTGTTTGGGCTTAGGGTTATTTCTCCTCTCTGATTTGAATGATGTAGTAAACTATCTGAAACAATACAGTTTCAAGCATGTGATGTTAAACACTGTCATGAGTGCTTTAAAATTGTTATCTAATTTAATTTTCAATACATACTTATCATATATATGTTGCCACATCTATTTTATGGGCAAAGAAACTAGGTAAAGAAAAATATTTCTAGCCACATAGCTAATGGCAGTGCCAAGATTTGATGGTAAGTAGAATTGATCATAAATGCTTTTCCAAGCAAACAGTTCTACTTCACAGAGCTTTTTATGCCTATAACAGCTTACTAAATTAGCAACAAAATAACTTGGGAAGAGTAATTAATTCCATTAATGTCTTCCAAATTAATACAACATACAGTATGACAATGAATGTACAGCACTGTTAACAAGTCAGATATATAATCTGTAAATTTGCATTTAAAATTTATCTCAGAGAAGCTCGATAACTGTAGAGATACATTCACTTGAATATATTTACTTCAAGCAAAATACGTTTTACCAATATACAAATTTTTTCATTAGAAATGTGAATGGAGCTGAAATTATGGTATATGCAAACTTCTATTAGGCAGAGCTAAAATATTTCATATAGGCATAAAATTTAAAAGATACTTTAATTAGATATTCCATACTAATGCCTTATGAAAAGTTTCAAATTTACTTTTGGAGTTTTCTCTACCATCTTAAAAACTACTTTCATTTATCATCATAAATAGTTATATGCAATCAAAATTGGGATGCAAGTTTTGTCCACCAAGGAAAATATACTTTCCAGTTCCAGTTTAATTTAGTTTTTTTATTTGAACCTAAATCAAATTATAAGTCTACTTACAAAGTGTTCTTGGCACTTGATGTGAAATTTGGAAAAATTATTTTCAAGATTTCCTACATATCATCACTTTACATTATTCATGACTAAATTAAAGTAAGCATGAGAAACCACCACAAACTACCTTCTTATATTACTCAAAATGCTGATGCAGAGGAGCTAGCAGTGGAAATATCAATGAAGAGAATATTGCATCAGTAAACATATATTATGGTCTAGAATCGCCAACAATGTTAGTACTTTTTAAAAAAAATTGCCAATTACTTTTGAGAAATAGAGTACTTCTGAGCTAATGAAAAGAAAATACTAACAGAAATTTATAAAGTTTATAAGTTTCTTGGAAGATTAAATCTTATGCTTGGAAATACTGGCCATGATTTATTTTATTTTTAAATGAGCATTTTTAGTTCATGTGAATACTATACAGATATCTGCAATTCAAGGAAAATGATTTGCATAAATTGTGTAGAAAACAGATTGAAAATATGAGGGAGAAAAGAAAAGACAGGTGGTATTGAATGAAGAGGTCTGTTTTAACTTTCTGGTCACTTAGTACACTAAGCTTGACAGCCACAGCATAAAGGAGGAGTGATTTGGCTCACAGTTCAAGATATACTGTCCATGGTCAGCTGGCTCCAAGACAGGACCTTCCGAATCGAAGGACATGACATAGCAAAGCTACCCAATTTGTGGCAGCCAGAAAGCAAAGCAGAAGACTGCCAGAGAGGAGCAGGTGAAAGACCATACATAGTACCCAATGCCATGCCCTCGTAATCCACACAGATGAACAAAGTTTGTAATTTCTTAATCTGTTAGGAGTCTCCACCTCATTTGAAGTTGACAGATCAGGGTTGTCACAAAGCCTAATACTCTGTTCAGTAAAATTTCAATAGATAATAGAAAATGGGGTCAGAAAATGGACAATTCCACTCAACCCAGGTAGTCTCTTTCCACAAGAGTTAATGATGTCATATTGCAGTAATATACCCACTCATGTTTATAACACTACAATTTATAGTAGCTGAGTATTGGAAATGGAATATATTTCCTTCAATAGAAGAACAGACAAAATGTGATAATTTATACACAGTGGACTAGTATACTGCCATAACTAGTACTTGAGTGACTTATAGAAAAAAATATATGTACATTAACACTTTGAAAATATGCTATGTGAAATAAATCAGACACACAAGCTTAAATATTGCCTATTTTCTCCTGTATGAGAAACCCAAAATATAAATCAAGAACAAAATAAAAGATAGATAATATGAAATGAAGAGCTAGATCTTTAGCGAATATGATGGGGACCAGGAGATGTGGGTAGGGTGTTAAAAAAAGAATTGAGTTGTGTTATGAATATATACTGCATCCCTATGAGGAATGTAATCATTATTACTGCAAACATATACTAATAAAAATAGAAGTTGAAAAAAATAGTCAAGGAGATACAGACTGATATATTTCCATTATTTTTGGAGACTGCAAACTTCAGTGCCCAAACTTCTATAAAATTTAAGTACTTATGGGCCAGAGATTTAGCTCAGTGGTTCCGGCCCCTGCCTGGCAAGTGCAAGGCCCTGAGTTTGATCCCTGGTAACCATATACAATGCTGGGCAAGGTGACTCACGCCCACCAGCAATCAATACCACATACCACAATGCCGGGCGTGGTGGCTCATGCCTGTAATCCTAGCACTCAGGAGGCAGAGACAGGAGGATTGCTGAGTTTGAGGCTTGCCTGGGCTCCATAGTGAGCTCAGGGCCAGCCTGAATTACAAAGCGAGACCCTGCCTCAAAAAAAAAAATCCTTAAGTACTTAAAGTACATCCATTTGAGTATAAATGACTCAACCTCATTCCTTATGGCAGAGTGATACTCCATTTTATAAAAAAGACACATCTTTATCTAGTCTAGAGTTGATGGGCATTTGAGTTGTTTCCAAAATTTAGCTGTCACAAACTGAGCTCCTATAAACATAGGTGCACATATGTCAGTGTGATATGAGTCTTTTATAGGTCACAAAAGTATGAATATGCCTTTTCTCTGGTATAAAAACTTGAAGGTGTAAATGTGTTCTAAAATACATGATCAATACTGTGAAACAGTATATATTAAAAGAAAAAAGTGGTTTAGGGGAAATAATGAGGGGAAAGAAAAAAATGATCGTTAAAAAAAGGAAACAGAGCTGGTGTATATAGGGGCAGTGGGTTGTAGGGTGGGTAGAGAAAGGGAAAAAATTTAAATTGTGTCGTATACTGGTACAAATTCTCAATGTGGAGGGGAATTGTGATGTGTATATATAATGTACCAATAAATTAAAATTTTTAAAACTCAAGTGCAGTAAATAAAAAGAAATCTAAACTTATACACATTATAGTCAAACTGCTGAATGTATGGGACACACAGAAGAATTCAAAATCATGCAGAAAGATAACTGATGTAGCAGTTGAGCTGAATGATGACTTCTCAATGACAAGGGAGTTGCACAGTTGTAGAACTGTCAACTATAACCCTATGTCAGGTTTAAATATTTTCCAAAGGTGAAAGTGAAGACGGGGGAAGGGGATACAGCCCTATAATCACAGCTAGTCATGAGTCCTGAGGCAGGCAAATAGGAAAACAGAGACATTTTTAGGCAATAATAAGTACAAGAATTTACCGCCAAGCAATATCATTACTCATTGAAGGGATCTTGATAAATATTTTGTGACACGCTCATTAATCTGAAGACTATATGGCAATAAAACTGAATAATCTGTAATTGTACACATCCACAAGATTCAATTTTAACAACATCATGTTAGATGAAAAAGAATATCTATGGTATGAATCAAGGCGCACAATGTTCAAATCAGAGGTGGACTTGAAGGCAGAAGCCTATACTCTCAGCCACGCTGTAGCTGAGGAACAATGTACACACAGCAGATTTAGCTAAGAGAGAAACAATGTATAAAGTGCACAGCTTCGAATAAAGGAGCATTTGTCTGAACTGCAGGGAGCAAGTTGTTCCTGTGTAGAGCTGAGAAACACGTGGGGGCCAAGCAGCCTCTATGCCCTTCTTTATAGCAAACTCCTACGGGGAGCAGACAGCCGGCAGCAACCTTGAGCTCAACCTCTCAGATTCAGATCAACCCCCTTCCCCTGACACCCAAACCTCTTTCAACTGTCCTCTGCACAAAGCTGGAGCCTTTGAGCGTAGTGCTACTGTAATCACCTTGAGAACTATGGACTTGCTATCAGTCATTGACCCGATAAAGTCCACTCACGAATCACCTGCTGCGTTTCTCTCCGCCTCTGCAAATGCGGGTGCTATAAATTTCAAGAACATGGATTTCCTCTCAGAAATTATGAATGATAGAGAAGAGGCAATAATTTAATAAGCTCCACAACGTGTGTGTCAAAGAAATCAAGCTTTTACAAGAGAAGCTAGAATGACTTCCTTTGCCACCTACAGCAATAACTATTGAAGTGAAAATTTAAGGCTTTTAGGCTAATAAATTTAGAACACTTCATTATTTAGCGACCACTATGTGAGTGAGGAAGTGTCTTAGAAATGTTTATGAAGTCTAAGAGTATAAATTGAGAGGTTTCACTCTCAGGTCTGCCAGTGTTTCACTGGGAACTGGAAGAAGTCACTTGCATGGGAGTAATTGAAGTCTTTGAATTGCAGGTTGTGATATCTTGAAAGAAGAATCTAGATGCAAAAAAAAAAAAAAAAGTTTGACACTAGGGACTCTCAAGGCCATGAATAACAAGAAATTTATTTGGTCCTCAAACAAGGATGACCTCATTGTCAGAAAGTCTTCTGTCATTTCTAATGGCATTCCTGAGAGTGCTATGAGTTGTTTAAAGTGTATTCCACTTTGATTTCTTTTCTCTAAAGTACAGAAAGTTTGAGGGATACATGGGATTTTGAAAAGTGAGAATGAAATATCCATAGTGTCATCAAATGGTCTTATAACTACTGTGGTCTCTGTCCTTTGCTGTTTTTTGTACTTTTACACTATTTCCAAACACTCTTAGTGTAGTGTATACAATGTTGTATTACACTTTGTTCACCAGTTACAGATGTTCTACGCTTGTCTTTATCATTATGACTTATAAGAGAATTCCCCAGTCTCAGGGCTGTGGATCTCTCTCTGTAGCCTATTAGAAATTGGGCAAGATGTGAATGATAGGCTTGTGAGGAAAGTTTCATCTATATTTATAGACCTGGGATACATCTGAATCATCCCCAAACTGTTCCCAAACCACTGTCTGAAAAAATTGTTCATCATGAATCCAGCCCATGAAATCAATAAAGTTGGAGACCACTGATTTATAATATAATTTGATGGTGATATAACATCCAGTCAAGTAAGTCTACCATGAATCATTTCTCTATTTTTTAACATTTGTATCATGTGTTTTACTTGACCCATTCTGAGATCACTATATTTTTGCCAAAATATCAGATCAAATCAGAAAACATAGCTCTAGTCTATGGTAATAAATTATTCAGATACTCATAAAATTTCCCTTTTCCATTCCGTATGTAACCATCAATCTAGACATACTTAGGTAGGCCACCAGCCAAAAATATAACTTCATTTTGCTTTTATACAGGCCATGTTAAATACAGAGTTACTACTGAAATTAAAACATGTGGACCTCTTGTAAATGGTTCTCTGTGTCTTCAGGAACCAGCAAATATACTCTTTATTGTCTCTTTTTTGCAAAGTAATCATATCTCTTTGAAAAGTAAGTAAAAGAGAATGAAAAAGAATAATGATATCTCAAAAGCATCAGGGAAAGAAAGTCAATGAATGACAAATGTTTCAGAGAGATCATATTAAAAAGGAAAACTGATCAATCAACATGTATTTATTGAAAGCCAACTATGTATGCTCTGTGTAGTTTAGGAACTGGATGTAGAGTAGTGAACATGGCTGAGTTCTTTCCCTAGTGAAGATTATATTTCTTCTTATTTCTTTTTTGTTGTTGTTGTTTTTCTTTTTTTGAGACAGGGTCTTGCTTGGTAGTTCAGGCTGGCTCTGAGCTCACTATGTAGCCCAGGCAAGCCTGGAACTCAGCAATCCTCCTGTCTCTGCCTCTCGAGTGCTGGGGTGACAGGCGTGAGTCACCACGCCCTGTACTGTGGTATGTGGTATTGATGGCTGGTGGGCGTGAGTCACCACGCCCAGCATTGTATGTGGTTACTGGGGATCAAATTCAGTACCTTGTGCTTGCGAGGCAGGTGCCGGAACCAATGAGCTAACCCTCCGACCCTGAAGATTATATTTCTAATGAGAATAGAAAGACAATAAATATAAGACCTAGAAATTACTTTATGTCCTATGGGCTATCAGGAAATTGTAACATTGAATAAAATTCACCACCAGATGAAATTCAGTGGTTAGATACAATGCTGATTGTGTGGATAATTTTAATTTAATTCTCATCCAATTCAGTTTGTGACCAGAATCATGGAGAGAATTGAATGCATGAACCAAAGCACCACTCCAATAATATCTTGGAGAATGACCTGAAATTTAGGTCAGGTGGTCAGAACAGTCCTTTCTATGAAAAAGTAAGTTGATTTTTGAGACCTGAAAGATAAAATGGAACCTTTCTGTTTGACAATTCGGAGCCCTTTGGTGATCTTGCATTTTATAGCCACAGGCTAGTAGTAAGCATAGAAATCACAGAGCATCAGATTAAATAAAGAATGATTGGTAGCTGGGGATTTAGCTCAGTGGTTCTGGCACTCACCTCACAAGCACAAGGTCCCAATTTCTATCTATCCCCAATGAGCATGCACACACACACACACGCACACACAAAAATCACTGGTTAAGTAAGAAGAAACAGGTGAAAAGCTTTAGTCTTCAAGCTTAGCTGGAAAAGGAAAAAAGGAGATGAAAAAATCTAGAGAGGAAAGCTGTATTATCCAATAATATTTTACAGTTGCAATTAACCTTTTAAGTTATTGCTAAGCTTTTTCTTTTAAAATTTTCTTTAACATTGAATATGTTTTTTAAACAGAGTCTACTAATGAGTAGTAGATCATGTCAACATAAGGGTGAAAATAACCAACAAGGCAAGGTCCATTCTCAAACCCCTTGGATTCAACAGTCAGTTAATTATGGACAATGTTTTTCTGAGCACTGGCTGTGCTATTTTGTTCTTGTTTTTTTTTTTTTTTTTATGTGAAAAGTAGCATGAAGACTGGTTGACTTCCTCTGAGGGAAGGTGCTACTGGTATGTTAGGCTGAATTATAGCCAGGATGGTAGGAAGAAAAAAATACAGAATATGTCATATCAATATGGTAACCTGATGAGGAGAAGAACTCTCCCTAGTTTGGTGATGTGAGAAAATACTGCCTTTTTTGAACATCTTAAAATAGAGATGTCACTAATGATACCAAATTTAGGAAATGTTCTTATGAAGAACATTTATATATTCTTTTGAGAGAAAAAATAAAATACCACAATGCATGAAACTTGTTCCTTTTAAATCATATTTTATATTGCCATTCTTATGAAAATATTTTTCTTAAAAATTAAATGATATTTTATGACCTCATGATCTCTCTACTTATCATTTATTAGTTTCCAAAGTAAAAGCTAATTAAGAAAGACCATGAAATGGTATGATACTTTTAATTCTCTTGAGTACATACTTAGCAGGGTCAAATGGGACCTCTAATCAGAGGTTTCTGAGGAAACTCCACACTGATGTCCACAGTGGTTGCACCAGTCTACATTCCCACCAACAGAGGCGAAAGGTTCCATTTTCCCTGTATCCTCCAGTATTTGTTATTGGTTGATTTGTTGATAGCAGCCATTCTTTATGGAGCAGGGTGGGGGTTTTAGGGAGGGCAGGGGAATGGGAAAAAAAAAAACAGAATCAAGATACAGCATGTACAGGTACAAATTCTTAATGTTGAGTGTAATCATAATACATTCATAGAATGTACCAATAAACCCAATAAAGGAAAAAATAGAAAGAGTATGCTTTAGGTATTGATTTTCTCAGAGGTTAAAGTCATTTCCCTGCAATAGTTTATGGTAATGTGAATGAATACTTCCCATGTTGGGTATTTCCTGGCTGTTAAACACCACTGAGTTTCTGAGTTTCTCAACCTCCCCGCCAATCATTTAAAAGCAACAGCACAAATCTCTCCTATACAAATGCCTCATTCTGACTAGTTCAACACAGGCATAACACTTTTGGGAAATTAAAAACCTTTTTAGAGTTTTGAGGACGTTAATTTAAAATCAGAGTTTCTCAGTCCCTGTATGACTGATTTTCAAGATATTTTTTTTGTTATGGATGAATATCCTTTACTCTGTAGGATCCTTAGTAGTGCCCAACCTTCACTCCGATGCCCCTAACATCTCTTACTACCCTGCTTTATGATATTCCACAATGTTTCTAGATATAGCTACATGTTTTGTTTGTTTGGTTTGATTCGGTTTTGTGCATTGAGTTATATCTCTGGCCCTTTAATTTTTTTTTTTTAATTTTGAGACAGGGCTCATGAAATTCTCCAAGCTGTCCTTGAACATGTAATCTTCCAAGTTTCTGAAAAGCTGGGATTGCTGGTGTGTGCCACAACCACAGTGCCCAGCTACTATATATGGCTAATCTCCTATACTTGCAAATATTAGGTTTAAAAGAGGCATTAATTCTTCAGGGAAGTTGTTTACAAAGACAATTCAAAGTTACTATAGCCCTTGCTCTATTAGAAATGTTCATAAATAATTCATATTTACAAAATAAAATGTACAGAAGATATAATGAATAAATAATTGTTTTTCTTGGATAGTGGATATACTTAATCAACCTTTCATACTCAAAAGAGAGAAACAACTCTTACTCTGTAATTAGAGAAAAAGATATATTGCACTCTTCAAAATGGAAATGTTTTATACAACAGAAATTTGTAAAACATTACCTTGAGTCATACCTACTAGTGGTACTCACATCAGAGTTACCCAACACTATGAGGACTGTAATTTTACTTCCACCTACAGTGCAATGATCTCCAATCATTTAGTTAAGTTCCATGCATGGTCATCCTACCAGGCACACAGACGGGACAATCCAAAATTACATGGTAGATATTAAGCCATTTCTCTAGCAATATCACCATAAATCCATATAAATGCAACCCAGTGGGTATCATTAAATAATTCATAAGCAGTGAATCTTTGGATTTTAAAGTACTTATGAAGGGAGTGATAAATATAGCTACATGATTACTCTCAAAATAATTAACCTATTACTAATTATCAAGGGCCATAGATTATGCACAGTCCTGCCAGATGAATAATGATTTCTAGGTGCACATCCCCGGCTTCTCATTATGCATTCCATCCAAAGAGGAGATCTAATTAGCTTAACAACATAAGGGTATTCAGAGGGCTACTTTGAAGAAGGAAACAGAACAGTCCAGACATAGCACTGAAGACCATGTGGACTACAAAAGGCCTCGTAATCACTTCAATTTCTAGGAGCAGCTCCTGGTAGATAGTAACTGTATCTGGCTTAGTCCTGTGTGACTAGCGGTGTCCCCACCAGATTTACCAACTGAGTGAAACAAAGCAAAATATAAAGTTCCAGGCCTACTAAATGTCAAGAGGTTGCCCTATGTACGCAGGGGCTGAGGAGTCATGTGTAGCTGTCGAAATAAGTGCTTTAAAAAAGGTTTTTTACTAATTTTCACAAATAAACCATCTAGAGATTTAGCATTTAAACCACTTAAGATGGTTGCAAAGATATACTGGAATTAAAGTGTCAAATCTGTGTAAATTGTAAGCATGGGTCCCTGGTGCCTTTCAAATGCAATAACTTCCAGCCCAGCCCTTGAAGTCTGTCCAGCAAACAATGGCTCTTGCTTAGCTTCAGCTCATGCTGAATACAATGCATACTGCAGAAACTTTGCCTTGGGCAACTCGGACACTTAACTGTCTGCTCCTACAGTGGTCTCCCTCTTCTGGGCCTCCGTAAAATCCCAAGTACATATTTCTATTAAAGATCTAAATGTCCCCAATTAGATTTGCTCACAAAGCCACATGGCTGTGGACTGGGAAGAACAAGAGTGTTGACTCACTTCTCTTGACCGTTTTTCTGTCACCATAAATGTGCTCTTCCTACTTCCATCTTCATGGCTCTTTCACCACGAGCTCTTTTCAACTTCTGGGCCACTAGAATCAGACTGTCACCATATGGCATTTATGCCCAGGCACTGTGAGCTCCCTGAGGTTCTTAACACATTATTGGAATCTCATGGCTGACCCAAATTCCCTAGGAAAAATGAAGTGGCAGCCATGATTCTGATACTTGCCCCAACTTTCTTTTTCTGGGCTGATAAATTTGTTTCTGGGCTTGAGAGCACAGAAATTTTGCAGTTTCTCCTTATGGATCTTCCAACATCTTTTGAGCCTGGCTTGAGTCTTTTCCATTTCCCTGATAGAGAGAGAACCCTCATTTTTTTTCCTCCTCTTTTTGGCTATGATATTGTTTAACTGACACCTTAGCACTTTAGGTAATGAAAACCCAAGTCCAGCAAATGATTGGAAGAGCTGATGACCTTCTCTAAGATGCAAACAACACTTTGAGATTTAAGTCTTATCCCAAATAATGTCCTTCTCCTTTCTCTAATTCAGTGACTTTCAACCATGGGGAGGCTTTGAACCCTTCTAAGGGGGGACATTTTGAAGTCTGGATGCATTTTTCACTTTCACAACTAGGATGTCGGTTGGTGCTATGAGATCTAGTATGTAGATACAAGGAATGCTGATAAACATCCTAAGTTTCACAAGACAAACCCTCCAAAAAACAAAGGATTACCAAGTACCAAACTGTTGGTAATGACAAAGGTTCTCATGTATTTAGCACATTCTTTAGTAGGCTACTCAAAGGTATTTGGGCTCTTTTCAACTATAAAATTCTGTCTATGTTTCGGTCAATCAACTGCTATTTTCACTGTTAAATGGATAATCAAGGAAAATGAAGAGATTAATTTCTAAAGAAATCATTCTGTTCTAGTTACTGTGCTTAATATTTCATATTTACATTACTGCAGGCAATGCACCTAAAAAAATAAAACTCAGGGTCAGGTAGTTACAACTCTGCATTTTACAGATTTA
Organism: Thryonomys swinderianus; assembly: GCA_004025085.1. Taxonomy (NCBI): domain Eukaryota; kingdom Metazoa; phylum Chordata; class Mammalia; order Rodentia; family Thryonomyidae; genus Thryonomys; species Thryonomys swinderianus. The sequence goes on along the minus strand of PVIC010011393.1, from coordinate 24,117 downwards.
TGAAAAGAGAACATTTTCAGAAAAATTAAAAGACAGATCTAGATTATAGCAACTGAAAATGCCACAGCAGAAACTTGCTGTCAGACTATATGAGTCCAGTCCTAATGACCCCAACCATCTCACAAAGGAGATCTCCTGATTCTTGGATCTTCTATTCTCCAGCATTGTCTTTTATACAGACGTTTGCTTTATTCTAGTGGGCCTCTTTGTTTGTTTTATGTTAGTAGTTTTGTTTCTGCTATTGTTTCCAGAAAAGTCTTCAATGTAATGAATTGACTATGAGGAATTTTTGGAAAACAAGCAGATATAATGCAAGCTTGTGAAACATTCTGACCCTGTGACTAGTCAAAAAGAATGAAAATAATTTATGAGTACTTAAAATTTGAGAAGATTTGAAATAACTTGAAAAACTCAAAAGACTTATAAAAGCTTGACTCAGATAAAATAATTCTCAGATGAAAGAAATGATGAGTGAGAATTAACTGCAGGTCTGTGGACAAATATAAAAGCAGGAAATAGAGCTATCTAAGAGAATATAGGTAGCAGAGTGCTTGGGGCTCAATTTAAATGTGCGATGAGCCAATACCATTTCCTGATTTTTCTTTTTTAATTCCATGTGTTCTTGATGGTAGTTGTGGTAATCATGACTGTCAAAGTTTTCACCAATCTGGTGACAAAGAAAACATAATGACAATCATAATAGTTTCTCATAAAACTTCATTCAGCCAAAATGATTATTTTATTTTGAAATGATATCTTTTCCACACTGTAGTATTAAAATACCTTTTTATAGCCAGGTGTGGTGGCTCACTCCCATCATCCCAGCACTCGGGAGGCAGAGGCAGAGGCAGGAGGACTGCTGAGTTCAAGGCTTGCCTGGGCTACATAGTGAGCTCAGGGCCAGTCTGAACTACAAAGCGAGACCCTGTCTCAAAAAACAAAAATACCTTTTTATGATTTACATTTTTTAAAATTTGCTGTGAGGGGCCTAATGTCTTATCTTTGTTTTTATATGCCATGTGAAAAGTTGGTAATTTTATGTTCCCCCTCAACTTAAAAGCAATTTCTCATCCAAACTTCAGAACACGAATATATATAGTCTTATACTGATTATATTAAAATAATGATAGCATAACACTTGAAAGAGGAATGGAATAAAATTTTAACAGTGGTTAACTGAGTGATGGGTTTATGGATGATTTTTACTTTGTTCTTCCTGCTTTAACATGCAATCTTAACATTTCTATAAGAATGATATATGAAAACCTGAGAATCAAGTGGAGTATTACAGATACAACACATGACAAAAAATATATTTTATCTGAAGAATTGCTCTAAAATTTTTCTTCTCTCCTAAAATTTATGTTCTTTCTTAAATTTTATATATAATGCCTCAGTATTTTCTCTCAATCTTGTTGGTGTTCTAAATAATTTCTTTTTCTATGCATTACTTAATTCTTTCATGACTTAGAGCTCATTTTGAGTTAATCAGTGCCCGCCTTTGGAAGAGTACACACTGACTTGAAGATGGGTGACCTTCGAGAGGTTTTCTGCAGGAAGAAATCACCAATTGGATAAAAACACTGTTGCAAATGTTGTAACACAGACATGTTGCTGCCAAAACCAAAGAAAGGTTATCAGCTGCCAGCAAATGGTTCTGAGAGAGCTGCCATAATTAAAATAATCTTTCAAGGCTCTGAAGCCTGTAGAAAAATAAAGTTGAACTATAGCAAAGAAAAATTCATGTATTGGAAAAACCAACTCAAGCAAGGGGGTGGACTGGCCACTTTATTCGTTTTATCTTGACCTTCCATTACTCATTGCTGAGACCAATTTAAAACTTTCTGTTTGTTAACAAAAAGAGAGGCATGTGATTCTTAAATTTATTAAACTGTGACCAAGACAGATGTATTCCAATACCTCAGAAGCAAAGTGGTAATGAAACCTATCAAATGAAAAGTAAGTCACTCTAGTCATATATTTGCTGATCCTGCAGAGAAAAGTATATACCCACAAGAGGACAATTACAAGACACAACAAAATATAAGAGAAATGATCTGAAAAACAGATGGAATACATTAAATTTCAGTATAAATTAGAATATCTTGTTATTACCTCAATATATGGTTTACTAAGTTTTTTCAAATAATCTGCCAGCTTAATATTCTTCCACAATTAATGTTTAAAGTACTTTTATGTGTTAATGTTAATATTTGTCTTACTGTTAATCCCTTATGTTTCATTTGTCTCTGTGTTTATAAATGATTAAACCTATGGGAAGCAGGAAACGGTTACAAATCCAAATACTGATAATAAATCCTCTAAGAATGTATCAACCAAATTATGTCCTGTTTTCTTATCTCTGAAACAATTTATCAATACAGTAGTTTTCCTTCTCCCACAAAATGATTTTCTTCCCTTTGAAAGTTAAATCTCCCTTATGTGCTCTTGGTACCATAACCTCTCCTGTTTTGCAATAAGCCTGTTCCTATAGTTATTAGATCTTCATTCTGAACCTTTTTCTCTAACGTAGCAATAACATTAGCTTATTAGCATATTTGTGGGAGGACTACTTAATGGTCTCACGTCCTAAATCACAAGCTCCAGGTTCTAGTCCACCCCTTTCCGTTCCATCCTAACATATGTATGAAGTTATCTTCATTTTCAGTCATAACCTCCCCACTTCCCTTTCTCTCTCCAACAACTTCACGCGCGGTTTCCTTCTGTGGTTAAAAACCACATGAGAACCCACTTTATGCAAAATGAATGAACAGCTTCCATTTTGTTGTTGGAGACAAGAACAGCAAAGAAAACAGTGCACATTCGCTTTGTTTCCTTGCTAGCTTAGGCCTCACATTTTCCAACCACATTCCTGTTTCCTTGCATCTCACTTGGAAACTTGAATTCCTCAATGATCAGCCCCAAGGTTTCTTCCTCTCTTTCTCCCTCTTGATAGATAGATAGATAGATAGATAGATAGATAGATAGATAGATAGATAGATAGATAGATAGAAATATAGGTATAGATAGAAGTATAGGTAGGTATCTTTAGCCTTCAATTTTCTTATGAGAATAAATACTAAATACATTTTATTTAGATCATTACAATCTTAAGGAGAACCCACCAATTTTCTTGAATAGGACTATGTTACAGAACCCACAAAACTAATCATTTTGCACAGATTATGGTTGCACACTTTTCAGAAATATAGCAATGTGTTTATCACACCATACTATATTATGGTCATAATGCTAAGTACAAATAAAAGCAAAATTCACAGCCTTGTTTTACAAAATGAAAGGATAAATAGCTTTGACTATCAGAAAATGACAATATTTTCAGTGTGTTCACTTATTAAGCTTATCCTTGTGTCAAGATGATGAGACTAAATCTATGTTATGATATAAAATAAGTACAACTTAGAAAGTAAATACATTTGCCATTCACAAAATATTTATTTAAATCTCATATTTTGGGTCAAAATAGTCTTTACCTTTTTCTTGGCAATTTCTGAAAATTTTTATTTTGAGATAGTTACAGATTCACACATACACACACACACACACACACACACACACACACACACACACAAATATACTCCTCTGAGAAATAATACGGGGAGAGACTGTGCACTTTTTGCCTCGTTTCTCCCAAGAAGTATCTTCCAAAACCGCACCACAATCTGGGTGCTGAATTTGGTATAGTTAAAGTAGAGCACTGATTCCTGATCCTGTCTTGTTTTACCACCAGACTCACCGATCCTTGAGAGTTCCTACTCTGCTCTTGATTTCTATAATTTGAACACTTCCAGAATGTGACATAAATAGAATGTGTAGTAAGTAATCTTTGATCATTGACGTTATTCCATGCAGCACTGATTTCTGGAGATTCATTCATATAATATAAAGTATTTCCAGTATAACTGTACTTCTTTGTATTCTCACTAGTGATTATAAACGCTCAGATTTTCCACAACCTTGGTGTTTTTTCAATGCTTTATTTTACACATCCTGAGAGATATGTAATGCTGTTTCACTGCAGTTTTAATTTGTTCTTTCACTAATGATCAAAGATTTTGATGCCCTTTAGAAGTGCTTATGTGTCATTTCTGTTTTTCTCTATCATTTTACACATTAAAGCCTCTTATAAACAAAATGAACTTTGCCAAATGCATAGTCCTTAAATTTTGATTATGACTTTGGTGTGATTAGTAAGCTATCTTTGAGGGAATGGAATTTATGTATTTATTTAACTCTCTCTTTGCAGAGCTGAAAGGTCAGTTGCTCAAGTTATTCAGTTAGCGCAACTTTAGTCCATTTAATCTTAGAGCCCCTTCATATACCAAAAGTCAAGTCAAAACATTGTCTCTATGTGGACAGTAATTAAAACTTCTTGATATTTTCTGCATTGAAAAATTATCTAACACTATTACCGTGAAGGTATATGGACAACATATTTGGTGGTTGCTTCTGAAGTTCAATAAAAATGAGTCAAAATAACACTAACCAAAGACAATCCAAAATAGGCAAACAAGAGAAATGCTCACATCTTCCCATTTCAACTCAAAGATAGTTCATGGTAATGCTACTAGAACGTGCTAGATGTTTGTGGCTGAATCTTTTGTATGTGAGTGGTTATCATCCTTATCTTCTTAGCGATGGTTGAAAGAGTAGTATGCTTTTAGCAAATGTGGATCGAATTTCCTAGTTTATTACACTTATGCTGATAGATCTACATAAAGCAGTAGGCAAAAGATACCTTCTTTTACTTTTTCTAAAATACAAAACGCAGTTTTATGATCGTTCCTTCTTCCAAACTGCTCCGCTGCTTGCATTTTGTAAATCTCATTCTGTTTCATCTATATGAGAATTTTCCAAACACTGTCTCAAGCACTGCTAAGTTCTCCAGATACAGTCCCTTCGGAAGGACAAAGGACTATACCCCACTATTGACAGTTCACCCTCCTTTCAGACCAAATGTTTGTATAGAAACACATAACGTGAGCAAAACGTGTTCCCCAAACCTTGGTACTGTGCTCTATAAAGTGAAAGGCTTTCACTAGAATCCAACACTTAAGAGCTTCATTGTTTGCACATTCCATGCTGGATGAATAGCTGAGTCACTTGTTTTCTCAGTGCTGTGGATGGAAAGCAAGGCGTCACGGGAGCTAAGCATGCGCTCTGCCCCTGAGCTAAATCCCCGGACTCGACTCTTTACATTAACCTGTGTCCAATTACTGTTAGAACTCCGCTGGCAACCAGCGACCATGCCACACACCAGGTTACCCGACCAGAGATTTTATTTCAGGAAGGGAGAAAAGGGAGTAAAAATGGCTCCTGCCGAAGCAGAGCAGGGAGCTCACGGTAAAGGAGGAGGTGCCCTTAGATCACAGATATGTAAATACCATACCTTTTCTCTGGCATGAAAACCTGTAGATCTAAATTAGTTCTAGAATGTATATTGTGTAAAATAAGAAAGATTCAAAGGGAATGTGGTGGGGACGAGGGGAAAGAATAAATATGATTTGGAAAGGAAAAGAAAGCATATGTATAAGGCCTGGGGGATTGCGGGTGGGTAGGGATATGGGTAAAACTGAGAATTAATTTCTGTCATATACTGGTACAAATTCCCCAGTGTTGAGTGTGATTGTGAGCTCTCTATAAAATGCACCAATAAAGAATTCAACTTAAAAAAAAAAAAAAAAGATGTACGGGGCTGGAGATTTAGCTCAATGCTTCCGGCACCTGTCTCATAAGCGCAAGGTCCTGAGTTCAATCCCCCCCCCCGTAACCACATACAATGCTGGGTGTGGAGACTCACGCACACCAGCTATCAATACCACATACCACAGTGCCGGGCATGGTGGCTCATGCCTGTCATCCCAGCCCTCGGGAGGCAGAGACAGGAGGATTGCTGAGTTCGAGGCTTGCCTGGGCTGCATAGTGAGCTCAGGGCCAGCCTGAACTACAAAGCGAGACCCTGTGTCAAAAAAAGAAAAAAAAGAAGATGCAGGGTCGGGCCGGAGATTTAGCTCAGTGGTTTAGGAGCCTGCTTAAGGAGCTCAAGGTCCTGAGTTCAAGTCCTGGTAACCACATACAACAATACAGGGCATGGTGACTCACTCCCACCAGTAATCAGTACTATATATCACAGTGCTGGGTGTGGTGGCTCATACCTATAATCCCAGCATTTGGGAGGCAGAGGCAGGAGGATTGCAGAGTTCTAGGCTTGCCTGGGCTACATAGTGAGCTTAAGGCCAGCCTGAACTACAAAGCCAGACCCTGTCTAAAAAAAAAAAAAAAAAAAAAAAAAAAAGGCATGGTCGTGGGGTTCTACATCAGGGCTGGGGTAATGTAAGGTGGGCCTATAGGAAGCAACATTACCTTTTTTTGGCATGTGCTTTGCCTGAAGAAAGGAAAATTTATGTTTGTAGGGTGGAGCTTCCAGGAGGTGAAGAGGCAGGAAGGACTATACAAAATGGAGGGCTGCGACCCTACCAGTTCCAATAGTAGTGTTAAGCCTCGCTACTCTCAAATGAATGTCATAATGAGTACAGCAGCACCTGAGAATTTTGCAACCATCTCACTTACTACTTCAAACTCAAGAGGTGGAAATTCTATCTCAGCAATATATCTGAGGAAACCATGCTCAAAGAGACCCCATTGCTTCGTACAGTCTCTCTCGCCAAGTCCACACTGCTCTCATGCATGATGGGCAGCCACCCCAACAGATTTCCCAAGTGTGTGCAGAAAAGGTGGACACTAAAATGTGCAAATCAACTTTGAAGTCACAAGTAAGTCAGTGTTGGCTGCTCACTAAGTGCATACCCCAATGGACATTCAGAACCCAGTGTACCTCGCACAGCCTACGAGTAAGACAATGATGGAGACCACTGGAAGAGATCTGGAAATTCATAAATTAGCTTTTCATGTTAAAAGTCTGAGTCTGCCCAGTAGCCCACAGCGACTGAAGAGCCACAGTCTGTGTGTGGGAAAGGAGCGACTCTCCACACCACTGGTCGCAGCACAGGCCTCGATTCTCAACACTGTGACATCTTGGATGACAGGGCAGTGGTGCAGCAAGCAGGGCAGGACCTACACAGAAGACTCCCGCTGAGGCAGACGTCCACCCACAGCAGGAAACAGATTCCCGTCGGTCACTGATCTGGTCCTACGAGCGCTTCTTGTTCCCTTGGTGCTGTGACCCTGCACTGCGCCTCACCCCTTTCTAGGAGCTGTGTGGTCAATAAATAGCAATAAGATTCAGGTGATCGTGTCTTAGCTTGATAAGAGCCCTGACTGCCCTGTGCCCCAGTTTGTGCAGTAAAGATGTTGTCTTGGTTTTTGTTATCTTGTCACCCTGCCCTTGGTCAGGTGACCTGAGGTTCCATCAGCGTCCAATACTCCCTGGGGTGGGGATGTAGCTTATTGGTGCCATGCCTACCTGGCAAGCACAGAGCCCTGAGTTTGATTCCCAGTACAAAAAAAAAAAAAAAAAAAAAAAGAGTCCTATGTCCCTGAAACCCAGTCCCATTTTACACACACCTGAATTTCTTGAAGCTTTTGCTCAAAGGAAAGCATCCATTGTAAGACTGGGTGTTTCTGGATTTGCATAGGATAGTCAATCGTGTACTAACATGCACACATGTAAATGCATATTCATACACAGAATAAAGACATACTTCATATTTCTTCACAGAAGTTGTTCCTGTTGTCTCCCTCTGCCACCCACACACATACTGCTCATCTGCTTTAAAGCAAAGCGTGTGCACAGTGGCAGACAGTAAATGCTTCGGTGACACAACTGCTACCTAGAGAGTTGCCACAGGGGTAAAAAAAAGAACAGGACTCTGTAGGTCAGTGGAAGAATGAAGAAAGGCTACAGGGCCGACCTGGCATACTTTGCAAAGATAACAATGTGAATAACCATTTTTTTTGCACCAAATAAAGGTCACTGTTGCCAAGACACCTTTATTGGCAAAGCATGTGGATATGTATCTCCATCTCCTTCTACCTAAACAAACAGAGGAAGTAAATAATGCTAAAGTTAGCTCTATTTTTGCAGGTCTGTTTTATAAGAGGCACTATTTTAAAATCTTGGTACAGATAAAGTCATTAAACCCACCACTTTCTGCAATGGGTTGTATTGGGTTCATCATTTCACAAATGAGGAAAAGAAAATGAAGATGGATTAGGTGCCGCCCGAGCTCACAGAGCACCAGGGTGCGAGCCTACCCCGCAGGGACTTGCTCACGGAGAGCCCAACTCCGCCGCATTGCTCCTCCTCTCGTGCTCAGCTCTTCGGGTTTTATCTCCGTGGTTCTCTATTCACACACTATAAAAGATAGACTCAAAACATGAGGTAACATGCCAGAATATTTCCATGTCACTGCTCGTCTTTATCGAATTCACCCTCAGGTGCATACCTTTAGTGAAGGCCTCCATGCGTTCACAGGGTCCCAACGGTTGTGACCCTCTACGCAGACCACTGACAAAATATATTACCTTTGCCTGTGAAATTCTACAAAAGTGATCATCGCATCGACAGCCAGGCTATCACCAGGTGATGGCTAAGCATTACTAGAATTTATGAGGAAAAGGTACAAAGTCCAATGAAATTAAAAGCACTGGTCTTATTATGACTTAGAGATCTAAAGCATATACTGCTCATGCAGAGAAAAGCAAAAGATTTGACTTCCTTCTTAAAGAGGAAAAAGGAGGAAACAATCATAGAAACACAATTAAGATGAAAACTAGGCTGTGGATGAATTTATCTTGCTCTATTGTTTTCATAGTTGAGACAGATTTGTTATAACGTTTGCTGTATATCTCTTAGAAAAATTAAGATATAAAGGCTATGTACTATGAATTAAAATGTACAGTATATTTAATGCATTTTTGATTTAAATACAACGAGTTTTCCTTCTGGTTTAAAACTTGAGATGTGCAGTCTTACAATTCCAAATATATTTGTAAAAACAAAGAGAAAAATCATTTTAAAGCTTGTGACGTTCACACCGTTTACTTGTAGCGCCAGGGCTATTGAGAATAACATGAACCAGAATGGGACGTTGTCACAGTTGCTCCAGAGTAATGACTCTGCCCTAGTAGGATCTCCACATATCCTTTCTCCCTCTGCTCCCCATCTGGTCCTGCGCATTTACACAGACACGCAGATTGGTGTTTAGCTCTGTTGCGATCATGAAGAGGTTGAAAAGCCAGAAGACGGAAGGGAGAGAAAGGTAGATTCACATGGGTTGAGACACTCTAGGAACGTACTGAGCTAAACACTGATCTATTTCCACACACGCACTGCGTGTCTGTGTAAACGCGCAGGACCAGATGGGGAGCAGAGGGAGAAAGGATATGTGCTGTCGCTGAGTTTGCTTTATTTGGGACTGCGTGAGAAATGTAATCCTCTATGTGCTCCTGATAAAGGAATTGGGAAAGCCCGATGTAACTGAAAAGGGGCTTCCAGGTACCAGGAAAGAATTAATCAAGGGCTCTGAAGAACACCCACGTATCATTAGCAGGTGTGGGAAAAGATGTCTTCAGAGAGCTCTGACGGTAGAAAACAGGGAGGGAGGTATACTTTGTGGAGACAGGAAGGGATCTGGGGCTAAGAGGGGAAGGAGGAGTCTAAAGGAGCAGGATGTGGTATGTGTATCCACCAACATTCCACAATAAGATATATTCACGATGTATCACAAACATAAACTGATAAAAATGACAAAAGAAGTTCCAGAATATTCCCAGAGGAGATTACCTCACCTTTGCAAGTGCTTTCATGAGTCCATTTTCTTCTTTCCTATTAGAGCTTCAATTAATTGTATATTTTAATACTTCTCTATTCCTAAGAGTCTAGCTTACAAGCTTCATGTAGACCATCTGTTTTCTGCTTTACTTTTCAGTTCTAGCATTCAGTACATCTCCTGACGATGAGTGGAAACTCAGTAAATACTTGCCAAGGTAACGAACGGTAGCAATCCATCAAGACCTGGAGCTTCCCGCAGAAAATATTATGTAGACTTTACCCACTGGTTTTTGTTGTCAAACACCGCCTGTTTCGTCGCGGTACTGCTGTCACGCTGCAGTGTCTTTAGCACTCCCACAGCTGCTGACTCCTATGTGCTCTCACTAAGTGATAGCACTGTCTGCCCCGTCACTCAGACCAGGAAATTTCCCATGCTGGTTGGCTTCTCTCTTAAACCTGTGAACAACTCCTCAAGTCGTATCAGGTCTACCTGGTCTTCAATATCACACTCCTATGTCATTTGGTGAAGAAAGCCTTCTTTACTTAGGACCACAGAAAGTGCATAACATAATATCTCTTGCATTTTCCAATTTCCATTACCTACTCAGGTGGCCTTGGTCCCACACGAGCATTTCCAGTTTCTCCTCTGCGGGCCGCCAGCGTGGTGGCTTTTCTGTGATGTACGATGTCCTCAACCTCCCACCAGGGGAAAAGCATCTGTTCAAAAAGCATCCTACAGGGCCGGAGGGTTAGCTCAGTGGTTCCGGCACCTGCCTTGCAAGCGCAAGGTCGTGAGTTCGATCCCGGTAACGGCATACAATGCTGGGCATGGAGACTCACGCCCACCAGCCATCAATACCACATACCACAGTGCCGGGCGTGGTGGCTCACGCCTGTCATCCCAGCACTCGGGAGGCAGAGGCAGGAGGATTGCTGAGTTCGAGGCTTTTCTGGGCTACATAGTGAGCTCAGGGCCAGCCTGAGCTACAAAGAGAGACCATGTCTCCCCCCCCAAAAAAAAGCATCCTACTATTTTGCTCATCCTGAGGTGTGTATACATTTTGTGGTGGATCCTGTACATTATTCTATGCCTTGTGTACCAATTTTAGATCTATGCATGTAAGACAATCTGTCAATCTAATGTATATATCAAAATAACCACCCTTGGGAAAAAATATCCCTGAAGTCAGGGAAAACATATAATTTATTGTTGAACACCACATTACAACTAACTCATTAATTGGTATACTACTAATTAATGAATAAATATTTGTTGAATAATACTATTTGTTATATCAGTCAAGAGTGTAAGTACCTTTCCTAGTATCATTAGTCCTCTTTGACATTGGAGAAAAAGATTGTCTTTCATTATTTTCTCCTGAAGAAAGTTTTTTTCATAATCAATACAGTAAAACTTAGCCAGAAATAATGAGTGGATGCTTGATCCAGCTACAGAAATCTTTGTCTAACTTAGGTGTCAGAGTAAATTCCTAGAAGGACCATTAATAATCCCTGAGCAAAGGCAATTCCTGTGCTCCTACCTTCTCGTCACTTCTAGACACACTCAGCTCCAACTGAGAGCTGATAGGGACATGGGGGGCTGTCTGAAAACCGGGGGAGCATGCCATGTGCAGTGATCCAACTGCTTTAGTTTGTACAGTCTCTGGACTCTCTTTCACGTCTTCTAGCAAGAGCACCAAGTGCACTGTTGAATTTCTGTCATTTGTTTAAATGCACATCACACTGAACAACCTTCTCACTGGACGCTGCTGGGGATCGCTCAGGTGTCAAATACTTATCTTAAACATTGTCAATTAAAAAGAAAGTTAAGCTTTTACCCTATTTTTCCTGAATTTACTATATTTTCCAGTAACTAAATCTCCCTAACTGATGAGGGCAAGCTATCCTTTAGATAATAATAACTAATAAATATAGAAGAAACAACCCAACTCTAAAACCATCACATTGCAAATGTGAATAACATGAGTAGACTGGACAGTGCGAAAACCATTACATGGTAAGTGGACAGAGAGTCTAACCACTGGGAAATCGGCCAGTCCCACCAGAACTCACTTATTAGTGTTCCCATGAAAAAAAGCTGACGTAACTATTCATCATATTATTCCTTCTGTGAAGAAACAACTACCTTTAAATATTCTTACAAACAAAAGCCCTCAAAGTTAAATTCAACCAAACTTCAACATATGACGTATGAGGAGACCAGGTCACTACTATCACAAGGGAATCAAACATTCAAACTAAGAACATTCGAGTTCATAGGAACTGTGGTAGAGAATACTTTGGAGAAACAGAACAGGTTTGGGAAACAGGCAATGCAAACTAAAAATTCAAACAACTTTTAAAAATTGCAAATCTAGCTGTCAATAGGCAAAAAAGCTTGCAGATTTCCTTGTCCTCCAAGCCATGTAGATGATGTTTGACGTTTAACATCAATTAAAATCTTGCTAAAATTTTATGTTGAATTCTTGTGGTAGAAAACATTTCATATTTATATTACAAACCCATGGCAAAGCAGAAAATTGAACTACTGTCCACCCAAACCACCTTACTACTTTTTGTGAGCTGAGCTCACAAGTGCACTGAACACAGGTGAGACTGTTCTCATTGGATGCATCAGCATATCCAATAATGAGCAAACCAATACACTCCTGGAAAGATCTCACTGAATAAGAAATTAAACTGATTAGTGGGTAAGTTGATCACTAGTGCAATCTTAAATTCTAGTAAAACTTAGATTCACAAGACTATATTACTAAAACTTAAGTGAAATTTGGTAAGCTTAAATACATTCAAAAACATTGCCTGTGAATATAGCTGTTCCTGTGGATTTAAATTCAGTTATCTATTATAAGAGAGCACACAAATAAAGCAGCCTGTCTCAAAACCGTTCTCCTTTTCCTGAGATGTACTTGTAAATGCTAGATCAACCTAGAGCTTGTTTGGAACTTGCAAGGGATAGGCCTGCACTCTCAAAAAATAGTTGGTATTAACAGGATGGAATTTCTCTCCTGGCTCCACTGAAAAGGCCAGGTGGACAAATAAAGGTTAAGGAATTCATTTTTCTAAATGCTGGCCTTCCGTGGGTCTCTTTAGATATACATCGCTGCTTGTATCTCAGATATTGAGTCAAAATTAAAACATAATAGCAAAATACCAGGCACTTCATCAATACCTGCTGAAGAGATCTAGATCTCACCTTGATTTGCTGAGTCCCTTGCTACTCAGAGCAAATCCGGAGAACTACTACCCATCGGGCATGTGTCGATCTGAATGTAACCCAGAGTATACATTGATGTATTCCAGCTGCACCACTAGAAATCTGCATACATCTATTACGCATTTGTGTGAGGCTGGTACTATCTCTCAAGTACCTGCTGAATTACCTCACTTGAGTACTGAAGACTGCTTTTTACCAAAGACCTGGAACTATGTCATCGCTGTCCCACTTCCCTCTTCGAGTCAGTGGCCCCTGTAAGTCATTAGCTGACACAATACATGTTTGATTATTGGTCTTTTCCTGCTACGATACATTCGTGTGGGTAGGCGACCTGTTTGGTTCCCTGATGAATGCCCCTTGCATGGCAACAGGTCAGCACTCAGCAAACATTTTTGAAATGATAAGTAATCCAAGTGATTATACCACATAAGAGAGCAATTGGAGGAAAAATAGAAAAGATTAAAAAGAAAGAAATAACTATCATTCAGTTCAAATAAATGAAAGTGAAAAGTTGCTGCTGAGTTTTCTGTCAAATAAATAATCTGAGGCCAACTAGGTTTGGTTTTACCTCAGGCCTCTGTTTCATAGAGCAAATAATAAATCAGAGTTTCAGATCCTTCAAATTTTCTTGACAATACTTTGTAATATTTTGTTCTTCTTCATTTTTTAATCGATATTTTTTATGATTTTTAAAACTTACTTTTATTGGTGCAGTTTAAGGGAATTTGTACCTGTACATGATATAATCAACATATATTTACAAAAACTTTGCTTTCATTTTTTTCACTTTTCTTATTTTTTATTCTTCCTTCATTTTCCTCCCTCTACCTTTCACACTTTTTTTTAATTTTCATTAGTTGTTATATTTATCAACTCAAAAATATTGCATTCTTAGCTTGCTTAGGATTGTTTGGTCATATATGTGTATATGATTTCTCTTTCATATATATATACACACATATACATATAATATATATATATATATATATATATAAAATTTAAATTACTATAATTACTCAATCCCTGGTGAGTTTTATCATCTTCCCTCATCATGGTCCTCTTCATCACCACCATCATTTCAGTGCCATCCAGGAAAGAAATAGAAAAGCCAGAAGCTCAGTGCTAGAACATATACATAACATGTGTAAGCTCATATGTTTGACCCCCAGCAAAAAGGAAGAAAGGAGGCAAGGAGTTTGGGAGCGAGTGGGAAAGATGAGGCAGGGAGAGTGAGAAAGACCCAGAAATAGAGAGAGAGAGGGAGACAGAGACACACAGACCAAAAGGGAACTGAGAGTGTACAGAGGTACTGAGAGGAAACAGAGAAATGCCAGATACCTCATCTCCTAAAAAACCCCATCAGGTGACAGCTGGCAAGACCTACAAAGGTACCATAGAAACTAAAGTGCTTTTGTAATTCAGATGAGCACCTTCAGCCTACGCACAGTTGTCACTAGCAGAGACACTTATTTGGTACGATTTTCTTTAAAAACACATGAAGGATTCTTGAAGTTAACTGAAACATTATCAATTTATTAAAATCTATATTAGTACTAGAAGCCATTGCTGACCGACAAACATTTATACGTGAAGACTACACCACCATAAGCAATATCAGTTATCATTTGACTTCTCTCAAACTAGTCATTATAGTTTGTATCAATACAGTTTCTCCTTACTCTTGACAGTTTTGTAATAATAATAGCTCAATAGCATTTTTCAACATCATATCCTTCCGTTTATTTCCATGTCTCTAATAAAATTGACACTAGAAACAAATTATTTCTAGTTTCATCAAGCCCAGAAAATACGCGTTTTTCTGCACTCTGTAAATAAAAGTTCTGCTGTCTTTTTATCACCAAGGCCTTTGAAATTTACTTTGTATTGTGTAGACTTGAAGAACAAAGGCGAATTCAGAGGATCTTGACAAGGTCTGGGATGGATATATCATTAATGGATAAACATTTATTCCCTCAAAGTTGTTTCCAGTGTTCAGTGAACACAACTGATTAAGTACCGAGTTGTCCTTCAAACACCAAGTCACCAAGGCCCAATTAGAGCAATGCAGTTCGAGATGAAAATGATTTCTCCTAAAATGTGGTTCAAAGAAAGGAATGCAGTAGGAAAGTCTGGTTTTAAAAAACCATGAGCATATGAAGGCAGACATAGGGACACATGCAATATCCAAGGAATGAAGACATATATGCAAAGGAGTGAGGGAAAGCAGAGTATCTGACTTCCTAGGATGGTAAAGGCCAATGCTCAGGACTCATTAACTCTCTAATTTCCCTATCTATCTGCACCATAATAACCTCCCTCTGTGCAAAGTCTCATGGGGCTACAGTGATAGCAACACCTCACAAGAAAGATCAAGTATCTATATAAATGGCCTATAGTGCAGAACTTCAAAAAGAACCCAAGAGAAGCCCTTGGTTCATCTTTGAGGGTACAAAGTGAGGGTACAGAGAGAAGGAAGAGCTGCAGTGGGCTGATGATGATTTCATCAAAAGGAATCATTAGAGTTGAATCTTAACTGGTGGACAAAATTTGCACTTAGAGCCACTGGAAGAATTGAGGGAGATAATAAAGTGAATATATGTGTGTGTGTGTACACCAGTTATTCTCTGCATATACATGCAGAGAAAAGCATGTTGAAAGAGTCCTGACAAGTTTGTGGTAGATGGTAAAGGCAGGAAGGACGCAATGAAGGGAAATTTGGGGGTTTGCGAACACTGAAGACTTTGACCTTTATTCAAAAGTAGACAGCCACTGTTCATTGGAATGAATGTGGGTTGATAACTAGAGACAAATAGGTAACTATTCACATCAGTCTTCTATTGTTGTGTAGCAAGTTAACACAAACATATTTGCCCAGAAGCAACACACATATATTTTCTCACGGTCCCTGTGGATAAGTTCAGAGAAGCCAACGCTTCACTATGGCTGGAATCAAGTGCAGTCAGGGACAGCCATCCTTTTGTTGTTTGTTTGTTTAGTTTATTTTTATCTTCATTGGCACATTGTATATACACATCATGATCACACTCAATATTGGGAATTTGTACCAGTATATGACACGATTTAATTCTTGCTTTTTTTCCAATTCCCCTACTCACCACACAAATCCCACCCCCTATATACATAAGCTTTGTTTCTCTTTTTTATTATCATCACATTTTTCTTTACTCCTCATTACTTAACCCTCCACCACATTTCCCTTTGAATATTTTCTATTTCACAATATCCATCATACATTCTAGAACTCATTAACATCTTCAGGTTGTCATACTAGAAGCTAGATACAATATTTACAGATCTGTAACCTATTTATTTCACTTATGAGTATTCCTGAAGTTATGTCCATTTGAGGGTAAATGACTCAAACTTATCATTCTTGAGTTGCTTTTTTTTTTTTTTT